>VXCM01003839.1:35000-92500 GCA_014773175.1 Lucifuga dentata
GTCAGCAGAAGCAGAAGGCTAGCAGAAGTCTGTGGTTGTACTGGACAGCTTCCAGGTGTGAGAGTGTGAGTGTGGGGTGTGTGTGTGTGAGTAGACGTTTCTGCAAAACAGCATTCAGTGCTCAGTATGTCCTTGATTGTTAACAGAAACTCAACCTTTGTCAGCAGTAATGTGTATTAGAATAAATAGCCACATGACATTTTCCAACTTTAAATCTACACATTCAAGATAAAACACAAATAGCTTCTGAGATCATCTTATTGACACATTTTTATTTAGTAAATTCATGATCTGTCTTATAGTATTAACATATGACAAAATGTGGAATCACATATCTTTCAGAGCATCTGCAGTAAGACACTTGTATATATTTTTGACGCTGAATCAGTTACGAATTCAAGCTTCTGAGTTTGAGTCTTCACATCTCCGTCCAGGTCCAGTCCTGATCCTACAGCAGAAACAAACAGAATAATTTATTTTAAACGACAAATCCCTATCTATCATCTCTTAAGGAGTTTCATTTTTTAAATTATAAAAAATATATCTGTATTTACTGTATGTTGAATATTTAAAAAACAGGTGGGGTGTGCACAGGTTGGAAGTTCTCCCTTTCATCACCACAGAGACCAGGGCCTCATTTATAAAACTGTGTGGAATCCACACACAGTTTACATATGCTCAAAAGAGAAAAATGGCACATGCTAAAAACACGCAGATTTATAACCGTGCATACATATGGCTCCAAGCTATTTCCCCATTAGAAATCACAAAAACAAGGATCATATCCTGCCCATAACTTGGCACAATTGCTCCAAGCAAAGGATGTTGGGAATATTTGAATACTGACATTGTATCATATGAGCTTGTACATCATTGCTGTTTAGAGAGAACAGAGATTTGTAATTAGTAGGTCAAGAAGAAAATCACAGAAAGTAGAAATGGAGATATTGCAGCGTGGATGAGGTGTTGTGAGGGAAATGTTTGATTTTAGGAAAAGTTTAGATTTGGTCCCTCAGCAGTTTTAAGACTAACAAACACAACATGCTGTTGCTGAAAATGAAGTCAGCGCTATAAATAATAAATAATGTCAAATTTAAATTTATTAAAAAGTTTTAAGACCTAGATGTCAAAAGAGCTGCTGCACAGCACAAAGGATGGGGCACGTGCAGACGAATCTGGTAAATGACATTATAGATTTTTATTTTAAGAAATCAGGGAGGAGCCTGGGAGGAGCCACTGTCACCTGTGGGTTATAACCGATAGAATCATATACATGTACAAATACAAAATAAACAATAAGCAATCCGGTGGTTATGACAGATCAATAAAAATCAGAGATATCTGTAATGAGCAAGAGATCAATCTGTTTCTTTGTGCAACATAAAGGTGCTTACTATTTAGGAATCAAAGAAATTGATTATGCACCTTTGAAGTTATTGAAATTAGCTGGACCACAGGAATTTGTATTATTAATCGTATCCAGAATAGTTAGGAAATGAAGACAAATAAACCATCGGGGCGCCGTTCCAACTCCAGCTGTCGTCTGAGCAAAATATTTCCACTCTACTGCAATCAAAAATGTACTGGCAAGTTTTTTATATATATATATATGTATATATATATATATATACATACATACACACACAAGTGGTAATATACAGAACCTGATTATTGGAAAGTTTGTGCCATATATTTTTCATGGCAATACCAGTATATTTTTTTATGTGATAAGCATTTCACAAGCAGAAACAAAACAATCATGCCCAGAAGTAGCATGGTCAGTGCATGAAGATGTAGCTGCTAGCTGCTAAACTTTTGAAAATTGTTCGGCTACGAAACGAACTGACTAAAGAGCCAATCAGAGCCAGTCAGCTGATTTGTGACCCAAAACAAACAGGAAGTGATGCTGGCTCAGTCAAGCATAGCTGGAGCGTTAGCGTTGTACTTTTGCTGTTGTGAAAGCATAAGGAAGCAGCGGGGTGACATCAGTGAAGTGGTGACTTGTTGCAACATTAGCCTTGCTGCTAAGCTAACTTCAGCTCAGTTCTTGGCTTGTGGTGGATTTGGACTTCAGAACATATTTAACTTTAGCGTCATAGTCGCTATTTAGCATCATAACCTGCCAAAGATCAGATCTGATGACATCATCAGTCGTTTTATTTATGTTTTATAACGACTGAAGACGAGCAGCTAAAGCTAATCTGAGTTACTGTTTACAAGCTAAAATATTACAGGATTTAGTTACTTCTACTTTTACTGAAGGGGAAAAACTCTACTTTACTTTACTCTACAGATCTACTTTTACACTGATTCAGTTTTACTCATGTTGGTACAGTTTTCAGGATTGTTTACTTCTGCAAAAACACGTTGACACACCATTGCATTATTTTAATCATCCACCCCTAATTGGAGGCACATTCTTGCTCAAAGCCATTTCCATACCTTGATGCTGTGCTCCATCTCCTGCACGCTGTGCTGCAGCAGAGAATTCAGCTGACTCAGATAATGCTGATTCTCATCCAGTAACTGATGAACAGATTGACTGAAAGAATAAGAACATTACAGTAACTAGAACACATAAGCTGAACAAACCCAGACAAAGTTAGTCATGTTCTTATTATTTTTTTTAATTAATCATAAACTTCTGTGAAAAAAAAACTCTTCCTTAGTATTTGACCACTGCCACCTACTAGGATAGGGAGAACATGGAAACTCCATGTTCATAAGAAACAGTAGTTTATCCAAATCTGGACCAAACTGAATCTATTGATGGTCTATCATGGGATAAATATGTCAGATTTTTTTTCATTGAGATTGGTGTATTACTTTTGAAGAAACTGACAAAAATATGTACAAAATACCCCATTTCCCATTATTAAGGAAAACATCAAAAAAAACTCCTGGACCCGCCCCACCCTTCCACCAAGTTTAGTCAAAATGGGTTCAGGACGTTTTGAGTAATCCTACTAACCACCCAAACAACCAAACTGCAAACAGACACAGGCAAAAACAGCACCTTCTTGGTGGAGGTGACGGAAGGAAAACTCCACACTGTCGCTTCTACAAATCTTTTTTCAAGATCAACACCACTCTTTGTGAAATGATGGATGAATGCTTTTGCAAACTTGTCCCCCTTTGTAGAACAAGCAGTCAGACTGACCCACTCTGGGGCCTGACATGCCCATAAAAAGCACCTTTCAGTGAGATCTGATTCCAGCATTTTAGGACTCAATAAAACATCCTATGACTCAGTAGACAGGTAAAGTTTAAACTCATCTTTAACAGTCACGCGGTGTAATGACCTCTGTGAAACCTTGCACAACGAGCTGTGTCTTGTGCAGCTCTTACCTATCAGAAGGCCTTTGCAGAAATGACTGTGATGGAGAATTGCTCTGGGCCTAAAGAATCACACACAACATTAGCGCCACAAAGTTTTGCGTGCTTACACATTTCCTACTGTATTTCCCATGGTACTCTGAGTACTGCTCGAATCTGCAGTGATATTTGTGATATACTCACACAGGCAATCTTCAGAAGGTACCAGAACTCTCTCTGCCTCTTCATTTGCATCTGCATCACTGCTGCTTCTGCAGTTTTTATGTTTTCTATTGCCCTCTCCAGCTTAGGGAACAAATCAACAATGCGCTGCTTACACATCAGAATTGTACTACAGAAGATGGAAAGAGGGTGAAAAATGAATGACACAAAAATAAAATGACACTTCCATCATAAAGGACTCTACTTGTGGTCTGGATAGACTAGATTGTGGAGATGGTACCTCAGGTGAGTGTACAAGTCTTTCAGTACTCGGTCCTGATTCTGGACTGTTTGGAGTATAGTCTTCACCATGTCTGAGCTGTCACTGTATCCATGTGGAGGGTCAGGACCTGTGACAACACGCAGTTATATGACATTCCACATACTACTACATGAATGTACACAGTACATGCCATCCTGGCAGTATTCAGTGTCATTCAAAGTAATTCCCATACATAAGCAAAAGCAGATTTTTATTTGAAAATTATAACTGATGCTAATGGAAATAGAAAAAAGGCTTGGGAAAATAAACAAGTTGATGGGTAGGTATAATAAGGAAAAAAAAAAATTGAACTAAATTTAAATGGTAGTTTAATGTGTGATGATCAACGCCTGTCAATGTTTTCAATAGTTATTTTGTTGAATCTATAAAAAAATTAAAAAAAATAAAAACCTATAAAAAAAATCTATAAAATCTATAAAAAAAATTTTTTTCAAGCAAATCTGAAAATTTAATTGATGTTGCCGATAACAAACCTATTTGCTCAATTCTAGAACTCTCATCACCAGCAGTTTATAATCTTATCACCTCCTTAAGTAATTCAAAGTCTAAAGTCACATGTATGGTTTTGATACAGCCTTCTTAAAAATCTATAAGGCTTCTTTATCAGCCCCAATTTCACATTTAATCAATTTATCGTTTAAACAAGGACTTTTNTCTATAAGGCTTCTTTATCAGCCCCAATTTCACATTTAATCAATTTATCGTTTAAACAAGGACTTTTTCTTGATGATTGGAAATCTGCTGCGGTAATTCCCCTATTTAAATTGGCAGACCCAACAGAAGTTTCTAATTGTAGGCCTATAAGCATTCTTCCTGTAATATCTAAGGTAGCTGAAAGGTGGGTGGCCAATTTATTAACTGACCATCTAAAAAAGATTAATTTTTTCCACCCATTACAATTTGGGTTCAGGAAAAATCATTCCACAGAAAACTGCTATTNAATTTTTTCCACCCATTACAATTTGGGTTCAGGAAAAATCATTCCACAGAAAACTGCTATTTAACTCAAACTATTAAGTTAAATGGAGATAAGGGTAGAGTAGTTGGGGCTGTATTCTTGGATTTAAAAAAAAAGCATTTGATACTGTTAATCATGCAGTAATGTCTAAACTTTCCACTGTTAATCTTTCGCATGATGCACTTTGTTAGATCAGAACATATTTAACTAATCGTTGTCAAAGGGTCTGTTTAGGGAACTGTTTTTCTGATCCATCTTATCTCAGTATTGGAGTTCCTCAGGGATCCAGTTTGGGTCCTATTTTGTTTTCAATGAAATGACATGCCTTTAGCATGTCAGAAGTACTTGTTCAAATGTATGCAGATGATGCTGTTATACTTGCACAGGGAAAAACTAAAGAAGTAGCTAATACTCTATCAAGGACTATGAATGAAATATCTGAATGGTTATTGGCATCTTCTTTGCATTTAAACAAAAGTAAAACTGTTTGTATGTACTTTTCTAAAAAAGCCAGATATTCAGCTACTTGATGTTCTAGTAGGAGCAGATAAGCTAAAGGTTGCTGATAATTTCATATATCTTGGTATAATAACAGACTCTAATTTAACATTTAAAAAACAAGTCAGTAATGTTTTTAAAACAATAAAATATTCCCTTAATAATTTCAGATTGATTCGGCCATTTTTGACATTAAATGCTGCAAAGATTTTNATTCCCTTAATAATTTCAGATTGATTCGGCCATTTTTGACATTAAATGCTGCAAAGATTTTTACACGTGCTATGATTCTGTCCCATATTAGCTATTGTTACGCAAGCTGGTCTCAGGCTGCAGCATCTATTAGAAAACCTACTGAATCTCTTTATAAGCAAACTATCAAAGTATTGTATCGGAAACCAAATTATTATCATCACTATCCAGAGACATAATCTGTTCAATATGGAAAGTTTTGGTCATTTTATGGACGTGTCTTCTGTTTAAGATTTTACAAGATTCAGCTCCTCCTCCATTACGACAGTTTATACAACTTATGGATAGAAATTATTATCAAACAAGGACTGTGATAAGGAAAGACTGTGTTATTCCATTTAGACAAAGTAACATCGGACAATCCGCCTTCTCAGTGAGAGCAGCACGTTTCTGGAATTTCCTGCCTTTGGATATTAGAAGCTGCACCTCATCTGGAACTTTTAAAAGTAAACTAAAATCATGGCTGAAATCTGACCAGATCCGAAAGAAATCATGAAAGAAACCGACTCTGAGCGATGTGTATTGTGGAAATTTTGTTTTTGGTATCTTTAATATTTTTATGTATATTAGATTCTTATTGATGTGACTTTTTTTTTTTTCCCTCTTCTTTTTTTTTTTTTTGCTTTTCTTCTATTGATGCATTAAATTGAAATTTTTTATGCTTGTTGGGACGGCAGGTGCAAATTAGCCTTGTGGCTAATCCCGGCACATTTACACTGGCACTTCCTGCTGCCGGCGTCTTATTAATGTGCATGTCCTATTTTAAATAAATAAATAAATGCAACTAAAATGTATAAAACAGACATTCACAGCGACACTCTGCTTCTGTGTCAAACACAGGGAATTCAAAGAATCAAAGTACATGCTTAAGACAATTTTCATTTTTCTTGCACGCCAGTGAAGTTATTTATTATAGTGCTGGATGATATTCACATCAACAAGAATTATCACATAAAATTAAGCTGACGATGACCCATCTACACTATTTTATCTATGTTGATTCTGTACTCACTTTTGCACTTAGCTTTCAGTTGCTTGTAGAGTTCAATAGCCTTTTCCTCCCTGAAAAGACATACATAAAGTTTTTATCTTTACAAACACACATTAAAACATCATATAAAAATAACATCAACCATACTGACAGCTGTTCCATCACGTCCTCTTGTTTTCTTGCGAATGGACTTCTCTGCAGCTCTACAATCTCAGAATGTAGAGCCACTATCTCTTCATCCAAATACCCAACATCTGCAACCTGCAATACAAAATCCACTAAGCATGCATTTCTTATGAATACGTATGTGACTGTTGCTTAAGAAGACCTGATATACAATTTCAACAGACACCTGCTGATCTATAAGAAACCATTATTTTCCTTAAAATAATGTAACATTGTAAATCTGTGCAGAAAGTCCAGTGCTGTGACAGTCTAACTCTGGAAATGAAAACATGTTACTTGTGCACCAGATTGCTGAAAACTGAACTTCTAAGCAATTTTTGATCAAATATTTTTTTGATCAAAAATTACAGAACTCGTGTCTCAATTTACACCCATACCAACACATGCTCATTATCAAATTCAATTTCACCAACAAGTTTGATTTGATGAAAAAACTGGAGTGTGAAATTCCAAAGAGATTTCCACTGTAAGAAGCAGTTTTTAAAATATTAAACACATCACCGCGACTGTCAGCGTGTCAAACTTGATTTGACTTAAGGAAAATTTATTGACGGACACGCTAAGTAACTTTTAACATTAATCTGCATAGCGTATTTGGTGCAGTAAAGGCTGAAGTCATATTGTTTCAGAACTTTGTTACTGTGAATAATATGAAGTTTGTTTTAAAGACTGATTCAGCAAATTTTTTCTCCATGTGTGTCTATACAGGGAGCAAGTGGTCAGTCATATTATTTAGGCATATATTTATGGCTTTATAGCTAATAAAATATTGTGCTATAATATGAAAAGTCTGCTTAGTAAGCTGTGGCTCCAGAGGAACTAAATCACAAAGAGCTGTGATGACAGACAGCCATGGCTGCTGTTAGTTCTCTGAGCTCTGTGATCATCTTCCTCTCTCAGGCTCAAACAGCTTCATCACCATATTTGCTGTCATGCTGTGTACATCTCTGACTGAATGTGCTTCACTGGAGGGGAAGCATGCATAAAACTAATTATTATTCTCAGCCAATCAGATGCAACAGAAATGATAATATTTAACTTTCCACAGACACACCTACTCAAGCTAGACGATTTCAGCTGGGGATTTTTTTTGTGAAATAAATAAAACAGACTAAAATTACTAGTTGATGCTTTTTTATGAAAACAGTTTCACAGTTACTTCTTAGATACCTAAAATATAACGACAGAGTGGGATTTTGTGTCTTACCTTTGCAAACCCAGCTGCCTTTTCCTCATTTGCCTGCCAGGTCTTCAGCATTTTCTCTGACGCTACACAGATTAAAAACAACAATCGCAGTTAGTGAGACAACAGTCTTGGGGGATGGGGGGATTCTTAAAAAAACCACGGTAACTACACAGCGTCACACTAAATAAATGCTGAAGCTCATTCACAAAGCTTTCCTTACATGCACGTCACATTAAGGTATCGCTGTCAGGTGTCTCAGGTAAAATGAAGATCAGCGTGTTAATGAGCTGCTTCATATTTCAGAGTCACAATTTATCTTGATTTATTCTGCTGGTAAAGAGAAACTGACACGTTAAAGCAGCAATGGAAACTTTGCTTTAGAGCTTCAGAGAAAATTCTGCTTTAGAGCTCCACATTAAGATAACAGGTAAACATGCTGGATTTACACGCCCACACACGTGACCTGATTCTGATCTTTTGCTCATGTGACATGTATCAGACACGCTTCCTGAAGATGTAAATGGTAAAAAGTCACATGGAATCAGATATTCTCAGANGTATCAGACACGCTTCCTGAAGATGTAAATGGTAAAAAGTCACATGGAATCAGATATTCTCAGATCCGATTTGAGCCTCTTGCATATGTGGAAATAAATCCACCATCCACCATCGCACCAATGTGAGTGCTGTCTTAATCCACAGATCAGAATTTCCTTCCCATTCCGACTCCTACGTAACGTTCTGCTTTATCTGCATATGANCACAGATCAGAATTTCCTTCCCATTCCGACTCCTACGTAACGTTCTGCTTTATCTGCATATGATGACATCATCAATATGATGACGCTCTCTATAAACAGAAATGGAGAACATACTATATATATCAGACATGCTTCTGTGTGTTTATGTCAAATAGATGTTAGTGTGTGATAACAGGCTCCTGTTACAGCAGCAAAACTCCAATTCCACCCGCTTCTCCTCCGTGATTAACTGATGAACATGTGTCCTGATGGAGAGATAAACGCTCACACAACGTATCAGATGTTTCTCTCTGCATGTGAAAGTTTTAACCCGCTGATCAGATTTTAAATACTTTTCTCATCTTAGTGCGTTGAAGCATTTTCTTTACATGCGTCTCAGAAATGTGGGCATGCATAGCTGCATCCTTTTGCTACAGGTCAAAGGTCGAAGTGTGTAAATACGCTCTGCTTTAGTATGACAGTTAAGCAGACTCAAACTCTTTAATTTCTACTGTTTTCCCTCCTTGTTCCATTTGTGTTTTTTGATTTTGATTTTTTTTTTAAAAATTAAATAGAGGCATTTTTGCATTTGAGCCGCTTGAAAAAGAAAATGTAAATACTCTGAACAAAACATCAGATATAAGCAAAAGATCAGAACTGAGCATCCAGATTTGTAGAGTAAATCCAGCCTTAGTGTGTGATTGCTGTGCACAATGCAGGGTGGTGTGTGTGTGTGTGTATGCATGTGCGTGTGAGGAGAGTCAGTGCTACCAGAACGTGTGTGAGATCAGATCAAAACTCAGCATTTGAAAACTGACTGATCAGCTAAGTGAGTTTATCTATCAAAGTTATTGATCACTAACACATGTGTGGTAAATAATAATAATTATAATAATAACTTTATTTATACAGCACCTTTCTAAATCAAAAGTTACATGGGGCTGCACACATCACACAATTAGACAAAAGATAAAATCCAAGCAGACAAAATGAACAATTATATAAAAGAACAGAAATTAAATAACCACAATAAAACCATATAACAATTAAGAGAAGGCCTTGNAATTATATAAAAGAACAGAAATTAAATAACCACAATAAAACCATATAACAATTAAGAGAAGGCCTTGTGATAAAAGAAAGGTTTTAGTAGTGATTTAAAAGATGGCACTGATTTTGCCAGTCTGAGCTCCTCTGGCAGGGAATTCCACAGCTTAGGGGCACGAACAGCGAAAGCCCGACCACCTTTGGTAACAAGGCAAGATTCAGGAACTATTAACAAGTTCCTGCTGGAGGATCTCAAACAGCAGTCAGGCTCGTAGCGAGTTAAAAGATCACCAATGTAGACAGGTGCCTGACTGTGGTAAGGCTTTAAAAACAAGCAATAAAATCTTAAAATCAATTCTAAAATAGACTGAAGGCCTGCAAGAATTGGGGTGATGTGGTCACTTCGTCCGGAGAGAGTTAACAGCCGAGCAGCAGCGTTTTTATTAACTGAAGCCTATGAAGGTTTCCCTTACTGATACCAGCGTAAAGCGCATTACAGTAGTCTAGTCTAAAAGTGATAAAGGCGTGAACAACCTTTTCTAAATCTGAAAATGAAAGAAAAGGCCTAACCTTAGAGATCAACCTGAGCTGAAGGAAACAAGTCTGCACAACCTTTGTCACCTGAGCATTAAAGGAGAGACATGAATCAAAAACCACCTCCTGTTTAACATTAGTGGACAAAGGGCCCAGGTCAGGGCCCCGGTGATGATATGGTAACATATTACACTGAAGCAGGCTGGTTTTAATTAAATTAACATGTATTTAAAGTAAATTTTTTTTAGAAAAAAATGATCCACGCATCACTATTGGCAATGATATGGGCTACATACAGCGCTTCTCAGCTGCTGCAGATGACATACCCAGCACTTGACTTGTCCTCATGGTTAACTACTTCACTAAATTGCTCCCACACAGAACTTTTCTGTCCTTCCTTTTTTTTGTGTGTTTTTAATTCTCCTTTTTTAATTTTCTCCTGGATCTTCTTTGCCTCCATTGTACGTNTTTTTTGTGTGTTTTTAATTCTCCTTTTTTAATTTTCTCCTGGATCTTCTTTGCCTCCATTGTACGTTGCCGCTCAAGACTTTAAAGCATCCCACCCTGCCGCTACGAGCGTATAGTCTGCTAAATCATGCCTGACGAAAAATTAAGCTTAAATAGCCTATGTTATTCACATTTTAGAGAATGTAATTAATATTTTCCTCATTAATGATGTATGAGGCNATAGCCTATGTTATTCACATTTTAGAGAATGTAATTAATATTTTCCTCATTAATGATGTATGAGGCCTATTTCACCCACCTGAACCCACCCGCTATTAATCAGAAATGTTCATTTTTATGACTCTAACCCACCCGACCCGCATAACTGCAATCCGCGCATCACTAGTGTGCGTGTGTGCTTGCATGTGTGTGAGCAGTGTGTTCCTGCAAGAGAGCATTCAACAGGTTTTAAAAAAATATCTTTTTTGAGTAAATTTTTATGTATGAACTGACGATAATGTCACCTGTGGAAAAAAAACCTGTCGCTGATAAAGTAAAGGTTATGTTTAGACTGACTGCAAAGTGAATTTTAGAGATCTAAAGCTGAAGAAGAGTGGGAAGGCCAAACTACCAGCAGAGACGTGCAAAAATCAGAGATACAGGAAATGTCTGAAGCTTTTGTAACCCAACATGAAGCCAAGGTCAAAATATTTTACTCTGCACCATGTAACTGAAAATAATGGGGAAATTCATGAAACAGCACCAGATTTAACATGCTGGTAACGGCAAATATTGCCTTTTGCCTACTGCCAACCATGTTCCTTCGTTCATAAACAGCTGTTAGCAGCCATATTGCCAGCTTTGACAGAGCCATTACTACATTACTAATTCATAAAACTGTCCATCATGCAAAAACGAAGACCTGTTTCAGTCTGGTGGTAAGTTTCACTGGTTTGAAATCAGCGAGATGTTGAAACTGCATTGGCCCCACATGTTAGTGCTTAATACATTTGATATTTAAGCCCACACAGTTGAACAGTTAATGTAAATGGAAAGTTTTGATGTCATCTCACTGCTCCTATTCCTACTCCACAGTAGAGTTTGCAGTTACAGCATTCTGCACCTGCAGAGCCCTGAAACAAAGAGCTTAAGCTTTTAACAGTTTGACATGTCCATTTTGCTTTGACACCAGAGGAAGCAGTTTAAAATGTGACACTAAAATATGAAGCAGCTTTTACCTGAGACACACCTTAAACATTGTGTTGGTAATAGGACACCGGTGTGTTAATTAATGTAAGGGAAGCTTTGAATGAGGCTGAATTATTGCTGAGGTTATTGAGTGTGATGCTGTGCAGTTACCATGGCCTTTTATTTTAGAAATTTAAGCCATAATTCAAAAGGACACTGTTCTGTCAAATGTGGAATACAAAATAGTGGATACCAAATATTCTGTCAGTTTAAAGCACAGCTAGATGTACTCACAGATGCCAGAGTGTCTCTGCTGTGTGTAGTGCTGAAGGTCGTGCTGGATGCTGCTCTTAAAGAAAGCCAGTTTGGCATGAAGCTGCTGAGACTGAGAGAACAGCAGGTTCTTGTAGCGTGTTAAGTTGGTGTTGTAACGCAGCAGACTTAGCCTGCACACACAAAAACAAGGGAGGAGCGTTTTCAGAACGGTGTGCAGGATGTGTGTGTGTTTGTGAATGTGTGTTTGTGCGGACGTACATGGCGGCCCTCTGTCCCTGGTACAGGCGTAAATAGTCCTCTTTTAGTCCACAGATGTAGCTGACTGCTTCACCCCAAACCTTCCTCAGCGTAGCCAGTGGTAGCTGGGTCTTTGTTTCCCTAACTGAGACATTCCATAATACATTAACTTGTTGTGCAAAAGCCAAAACTTTTGGGGAATAACAAATGACAGTGCCCAATAACAGGCAACCTATCAATCAAATATGGTGACCGTGGTGGTGATGAAGCCACGTTTTCCTCAGAATATTATGTGCTGATGTTGATGTAGGAACATTTGGGCTTTATTCCTGTTATTCCTTCATTTTTAAAATGAAGCCATATTGTGACCATGTATTTATTTCCATAAACGTTGAAGGCAGGATTCAAATGATCAAACTTACTGTCAATGACTTTCAACACTAAGATAAATTAGTATCAGATAGACAGAATAGAGGCTCATTTCAGAATATGATCTTCTGGCAAAGTATACAGGTAAAGTATCTCACCTATGAAGTTGACGCTGTCTGGTAGAGCTCTGGCAGTCAGCGGTCCAGAGTACTTGGTCAGGCTCTTATCAAAGAGGTAGACGATGGAGAGGTCCCAGCCTCGCTGAAAGCAGAGAATCATTATGTAATGCATGGTAGTGGAGTATGGAACGACAAATGCGCCCAAATTAAATAAATAAAACATTATGAAATAAATAACTCTATGCGAAAATCATTTTTGTCAGGAAATCTTATTTCATAATGACACTTTTATTTCATAACGCCCTGTTTTTCAGAAGTCTCTTTAATTTCACAGCGCTGTTTTTCATAATGGAAAATTTCATTACGAGACTTCATCACAAGGGCCAGTGGGTTTGAGGGCCAGTGGGTGTGGCTTTAAGCTGATCAGTTATTCCTCATTCCAGACAAGGCAGACAAATACAAGTCAAAACTTTCTACTACAACTATTAAACTGTCGCCAAATTAGGTTCTGAGTTTTTTTCATGCGAGAAAGTAGCTGCTTAGAATTGGAATATATGGTTGACTGATTAAAATAAGTTAAAAATTGGTTTGGTCTCTCTAATATTCTTTCATTTATTTGAAACAACAGAAACTTTCTATCTAAAGTTAAATTATTATTTTGCCTGGTTACNTTCTTTCATTTATTTGAAACAACAGAAACTTTCTATCTAAAGTTAAATTATTATTTTGCCTGGTTACTGTGTAGTGTTAACTACAGTTAACTGTTATCACCATGGTAACGGGGATGACCGGTCAGCGGAAAAGCTGCTCTCTGCAGCCTGCTGCTCACTGCTGGGAACGTCTAGAGGAGCTTCCCGTCTCCGAAAACATTGAAACCAATTTTCAATTAAGTATTATTTTAATCAGTCGACCATATATTCAAATTCTAAGTAGCTACGTTCTTGCATGAAAAAAAAAAACTCAAAACTTAATAGTGGTAGTAGAAAGTTTTGACTTGTATTTGTCTGCCTTGTTTGGAACCAGGAAAAATGATCAGCATAAAGCCACGCCCACTGGCCCTCAAATCTTGTGAAGTCTCGTAATGAAATGTGCCATTATGAAAAACGGCGCTGTGAAATCAAGGAGACTTTTGAAAAATGGGGCGTTATGAAATAAAAGTGTCATTATGAAATAAAAATGGTGTTGTGAAATTAAAAAAAGAGACTTAAAAATGGGGCGTTATGAAATAAAAGTGTTATTATGAAATAAGATTTCATGACAAAAATTATTTTTGCATAGAGTTATTTATTTCATAATGTCGTTTTTATTTATTTAATTTTGGCGCATTTGGCGTTCCATAGTGGAGGGGGGAACACTGGACAACTACTGCAGCAGACATCCGTTTACATGTGCCCTTAAAGTCTTTCAGAATTCTACTGGTTAAATGTATTTGCTATTATTTGTAAAACTGTCCCATCTCTACCGAGTTCAGTGTTACTCCACAGTGATTAAAGGTTTTCTAAGTCAACTGGAAAACACAGATTAATTACAATGTCAAAACTGAAGGGAAATAACTCTTGTCTGGGGCTGAAATGTCAGAAAATACAATTACAGTGTGCAGTGCAGAGCCAGTATTTAAAAAAATCATAAAAAATAAAAATAAAAATTACAGTGTGCGGTGCAGAGCCAGTATTTAAAAAAAAAAAAAATCATAAAAAATAAAAATAAAAATTACAGTGTGCAGTGCAGAGCCAGTATTTTTTTTTAAAAATCATTAAAAAAATAAAAATTACAGTGTGCAGTGCAGAGCCAGTATTTAAAAAATCATTTAAAAAATCATGTCATACTAATACCAGCGTCTATAAACACACTTGTGGCTAGGACTGTTTGATAACCAATATTTCTGATCTCTGTCTCTCTCTCTCTGTGCGTGTGTGTGTGTGTGTGTGTGTGTTCCTTACCAATCCATCTGGCAGGCTCTGTGCNGTGTGTGTGTGTGTGTGTGTGTGTGTGTGTGTTCCTTACCAATCCATCTGGCAGGCTCTGTGCAGGCGGCCTGCGCGGGTCCAGGGAGATTCCAGTCTCCAGCAGCAGCTCTTGACTCAGCGGAGAGACGTGATGCTGAGTGTGTGTCTCCAGACGCTGCTGCAGAGAATGTAAGCTCTCTTCAGAACCCAAAACCAAAGAGTGCAGCTGGGCGGAAGCCATGTCCAACACATGAATCACCTAGAAGAAAGAAAGGTGTGTGCCGTTCCCTAACAGGATAACTGAAAGTGTAAAATCACAGTAACATGCAGTTTGTGAGTGTGAGGTTCAGGTTTTCACCTTCATGCTGATCAGGTTCTGCAGAGTGGTGAAGCAGTGAGGCTTGTTGGTGTTGGGATCCAGCCCTCCACCACGTGACACAGGGTCCCACAGTAACAAAACCTGCAGCAGAGACTCAACTGGCTCCAGCAGCGGTCTACAAACACATATCGTATACACACATATGCACATACACACATAGGGACATGAACACACACATTAGAATGAGGGGTAAGAGGGATGCTTGAATTTGGTACTTGGACTGTTTGTTTTGTTGCTACCTGCTGAGATTGTTGGGACATGAAAGATGTGTGGAGAATCTGACTTCTCCATTCATATCCTCTACCGCCATGATGTCTTTGGGACCCTTGTTCTTGACTTTACTTGTCCTATAAATACAAGCAAAAAAAAAAAAGAAAAACTTGACCTGCAAGCTAATGAGAACAATTCATATTTGTCTAAACAGTGTCACGTCCCTATTAGCTAACATATGTGACCCATGTAATAACACTGATTTTAAGTAGTTATATCACATAACCCAGAGGCTTTTTGAGAAAATATCGGTCCGTTAATATTCGGACATTGACAAAGTTATTGTTATGTTAGCCAACTTTCAGCTTTCATCTCAGGGGGAATAGTGTAGGAATTACAGCAGTTTTTATATGTGGTCCTCCCTTCTTTTTTTTCTTTTTTATTAAGTTTTATTTTAAGTTTTCAATCGACAAAACAAAAGAACAAACGCAAAATGGCTGCCAATTCACCGCCAAAGCCCCACACAGGCCTTAAAACCAGTACAATGTCAGGTACGGTCTTGTGATCTGTCTCTGGAGTCGTCCAGACGGGAGATGAATGAGCCCCTAATTTTTAGGAATCTGAATCAGGAGTTTGATCTCAGAAAACTCAGTCATTCCATCGCTGTGACAGAGGCCATTTCTGTGATCCATCTTTGAAAACTTGGAGGTAGATGAGATTTCCAAGCTGTTAAGATGAGCCTCTCCTGGGTATTATCACACCCAGCATCAATGCTTGCTGAACGTTGCAGGCGTAAAGGTGGAGTCTGAGCATCAGGCCTGATATCTGTAGATATCCTTAGAATACCAGCTAAAGGCCTCTAACCTGTAAGTGCTCAGCATGACCAAAATGAATGCAACAGGGTGGCTTCAGCAGCATTACATCTGTCACACTGTGGGGAAACAGAGATAAAACTTATGCAGTTTGGACTTATAGCGTAATCTGTGTACGGCTTTAAATTGAAGCAGCTGATGTCCGGCTGGTGTGTATTTTGGCCAGACACTTATCCCAAACATTCTAAGCCTAACTCCCTGCTGCAGGCTGCCTCAGGAAATCAGTGGAGACGACTCTGTGTTCATGAAACATGCCACAAACCTAGAAATCAGGTGCCTGGAGTCAGGAGGGTGCCTTTTCAGTGAAAAAATGAACGTTTTGAAAATAAGAACTGAAAAAAGGAACGCTGTTTTGGATATTTTTGAAACTTAAGATCTTAGGTTTAAGAAAATGTCTGATCTGAAGATAACAAAAAGTCCTTCCTTTTTTTTTTTTAAGGAACCAAACATATGGGACAGCTGATCAGCTGTTCCATGGCCAGGTGTGTGTTATTCCCTCATTTCATTTACAGGTAAGCAGATAAAAGGTCTAGAATTGATTTCTTAAGTGGCATTTGCATTTGGAATCTGTTGCTGTTCCACTCTCAATGTGAAGTCCAAAGAGCTTCACTGCCAGTGAAGCGAGACATCATTAGGCTAAAAAAAAAAAAAAATCAAACCAAACCCATTAGGTGTGGCCAAATCAACTATTTGGTACATTCTTAAGCCAAGTGAGCTCAGTAATACAAAAAAGGCTTGGAAGGCCATGGATAACAAGTGTGGTGGATGACAGAATTCTTTCCCTGTTGAAGAAAAAACCCTTCACAACAGTTAGCTAGATCAAGAAGACACTCCAGGAGGTAGGCATGTCTGTGTCAAAGCCAACAACTGACAAAAGACTTGTTAATCTGGAGGGTTTACCACAAGATGTGAACCACTCGTAAACCTCAAAAACAGGAAGGCCAAATTAGAGTTTGCCAAAAACAATCTCAAAAGGCCTTTACAAATCTGGAAAAACATCCGATGGACATAAGACAAAGATCATTTTGTACCAGAATGATGCATCCGAAGCATACCACCTGGTTGAAGCATGGTGGAGGTCGTGTTATGACGTGGGCATGTATGGCTGCCAAGAGAACTGGTTCCCTTCGATTTACTGATGGTTGACTCACAAAAATAGCAGGATGAATTCTGAAGTGTACAGGGCTTTATTATCTGCTAACATTCAGCCAAAACTCAAAACTTCAAAACTCATTGGAGGGCACATTACAGTGCAGATGGACAATGACCCCAAACATCCTGCAAAAGCTACCCAAGGCTTTTTTTTAAGGCAAAGAAGTGCAATGTCCTACAATGGCCAAGTCAATCACCTGAGCTGAATCCAACTGAACATAAATTTCAAATGCTGAAGGCAAAAACGCCCCAAGAACAAGCAGCAACTGAAGATGGCTGCAGTGGAGACCTGGCAGAGGATCACCAGGACAGCAACCAGCTGATGACAATTTCATTTATGATTTGTTAGTTTGTCCAATAAGCCCCTGAAAAATTGGGAGACTGTATAAAAATCATTGCAATTGTTACGGTTCATACAGTGTTTCTGATTAAATGAAAGCTGAAAGTTTACACTTAAAGCACATCTTGATTGTTTCATTTCAAACCCATTGTGGTGGCAGAGCCAAAATCATAAAAACAAAATTATGTCATTGTCCAAATAGTTATGGACCTGACCTGACTGGAAATGGAGGCCTCCCCTAGCAAGCTGTAATGAGTTTTCTGTCCATATTATCAGTACATTAAACTGTGTGTTTCATCCCATCACAGAACACAGAGGAGAATAATAATTGCGCTACGCTGACTTACCACTGTACAGGCTGCATGTGGTGAAGAAACGGCCGAAAGCCACAAGTGCATTCAAAGATGACTGTCCCAAAGCTCCAGTAGTCCACAGTTACAGTGTACGGTTTACTCTCAAAAAGCTCTGGAGCCTGACACACACACACATACAACAGAGCTCAACCCAGGTAACTCGCATCTCCGTAAGGCCATATTTTTGACAAAAACCGATTCCTCGTAGAAAAATGCATTACTGCTGTCACACTTGCCAGATACTGCAGAGTTCCAACGAAGGATGTACAGAGACTGCCCTGGTCTAGATCTTTAGCATAACCTAGATCTATGATTTTATGGACAATCTGGAGGAAAATGTTGTTCCAGGAGGAGAGCAGGGCACCAAGAAAAATATAAATGATGTTAAAAAAAAAATGGTATGTCACAAGAGGCTACACTATATGTAGAAAGATATGAGGAAATGAGCTCACCTTACCACCAGTGTCCTGTAGAACAATGTTTTCTGGTTTCAGGTCTCTGTGGATAATCTTGTTGTCATGGAGATACTGTATACCAGAACCTGCATATGTTCACAAATGTTAACATCTGTGAGGTCCAGATTACATCTCATTAAACGTCAGCATGTGACAATAATGGCTTTTATCATAAAGTGAAAACTGATGGAGAAACATTACCAATGTCACTGAGCAGTGAGAGGATTTCACTCTCCTTTAGCCCACAGCAATTTTCTGGTTTGTTCAACACCTGAAGCAGGGACACTGAGAAGGGGTTAATACAAAATACAGCCAATCATTTTAGCTGTTTCTGAAAGACCCATCTGGTACCTTGCGTAGGTCTCCTCTGGTGCAGTACTCCATGGCCAGCAGGGGTAGGTCATTTAAAGCAATGGAGGTCATCTCCTCGGGAACTTCTCTGGCCCGAACAACATTCCCATGGTCCAGCCTGTAACAGGAAAGAAAGCCAAACACACAGAGATGGTTCAACAGCAGCTAAAGTGGCTGATTTTTCAAATATACAATAAGGCTTGTTAGTAGGCCACTTAAAGACTAGCACATGATCTGCTCTCACTTCTTCATGATCTGGATTTCTCTGCTCCACCGAACTTTGTTCTTGGAGTTCAGCTCAAGGCGGCAAAGTTTCACAGCAATCTTTTCTCCTGACCCCTGCTCCAAACGTAGAAAAGGAATAAATTCAAGCCAAACGTTCACCTGGGTCTTGAGTTTGTGTTCTCTCGTATACATGCGGATGGCAGAACCTACTAGATGCTGGTACAGGTAGACGTGTCCAAAGCCTCCCATCCCAAGCCTCTCCTTCATCTCCCATGAGCCACACAGCTGGCTCTGCCTGAGCGGAGCTCGCTCCATGACATGAACTCTGCCACAGGTAGCTGCTTTGACTTTAACCTGGCAGATAAGACAGGATCATGGTGGCAGACAGACGGCACAAACCTCTCCTACAACAAACACCAACCCTCCCCAAAGCAAGTATGTGTAATGAAATGTTTATATGGTTTTTATATGCAGTTGCTGCCTTTTTCATTTCTGGAAATTCTTTTACTATTATGATTATTATTCTTATTATTATTATATTCTGTAAAAGTGTGTATTTATGGTGTTTGTGTTTAAACTTTGTAATAAAGAAAGTCAAAAAGCTTTGATGTTATTGTGTATCAACAGGCTTGAACTTGTAGGTAAACAGTTAATTCAGCAGCATTAAACTCTGAAGGTGCTTCTGGGACAGAAATTTTGACCTATAATCTATAATGACTATTTAAGATAGTAGTATGTCTGCTTTGCATTCTGCAAGTTCACATAATCCCTGCCGCAATGTAACTGCGGGCAAATTGTTGGACAAATATGTATGTTCAGTTCCATAAAACAAGCATAACGTACAGGCACTGAAAAAGTGACTCACCTGTCTGAGGCTGGGCTGCTGATCTTTAATTTGTCCTCAAAGACAGTCTGTTATTTGCTTTCCTGTTTTCGGCTGTTTTACACTCTCAGCACGAAAAGGTGAACCGGCGAAACAAAGCTTTCAGCTTTCAAACTCCATCCAACACTTCTGATTCTGCTTGCGTTGTAGTTTAAAGCGGAAAGCTGCAGCCTAGCACGCCGTGCCCAAAGTGAAAGTTTCACGCATAAATCTTCTCTCTGCGCATGCGTCTGCAAACTCAGGCACGTTTACGAAAAGAAACGTTCAGGTCGCAGCGGATTTCCTGTCCACGCAGCCCCGCGGACAAAATCACATTTTCCTCTTAAAGCACATATTTGCACGTGTCTATATGGCGAGAATTTAGTTTTATTTATTTATTTAGTTTTTTTTCTGTTATCAAATGAATTCTGTAGCCCACTCAGAAAAAAAAAAACAAATCTCAACAATAATAATAAAAATAAAAGATAATATGTCATATAACTTGGTGTTTTCAGTTTTTTTTTTTTTTTTAANTTTTTTTTTTTTTTTTTACAAGTGCCAGATGCTTCCAGAAAATGTGGTACTTAAAGATAGAACGAGTGTTTCCATGGCTACGGCATGGTTTTTGGGCCGAATAGGACAGATCCGCCGTTTCATGCAACATGCTGAACTGGGAGATTTCTGCCCTCTTCTGGTGTCCAAAAGTAATTACACTTTGTCTGTATTAAAACAACTGCCATCCAGACAATATAAAAATGTGCATGCACTGTGTTTTTTTTTTTTTTTTTTTNTTTTTTTTTTTTTTTTTTCTGTTTTTTTTAAGTAGTATTTATACGGTTGGACTTTGTATTTCTTTTAATTGTGATGTCATTTCTTATGTTCTTGAATTGGACTTTTACCACCTGCCGCTCCAAGTCAGTGTAGCAGAGGGGATCTCTCTTTGAATTGCCTCTTGCTGAAATTTCTCCCCTTTGCCTGAAATGTTACAATGGTTATGAAGCTTTTCCTCATGTCAATACCTTAGAAAGGTAAAGAACCTTGTTTGAGATGAAAGTCATTTTACTTGGAAGGTTGACAGCTCCAGTCAAAGTGACAAAAAGCTGCAGTGAAGCTGTTGGTCAAATATGTATGTCCAATTCCATAAAACAAGCATAACGTCCTTTAAAAAGTGACTCACCTGGTGGACAGGACCTTACCACACCCTTGTTTTGTGCTCAGTGCTTTCAGGTGTGTGTGTGTGTGTGTGTGTGTGTGTGTGTGTGTTCATAGCACCTATGTAGGAAAGAGAGCACATATACTGTATGTGTGCATCTATCTTGATATGTAATAGCATGCATGAAGGAGAATGAAGGAATGAGGAACTGAGAAATACTATGTGTGCGTGTGTGTGTGTGTGTGTGTGTGTGTGTGTGTGTGTGTGTGTGTGTGTGTGTGACACCATGAAGTCAGTCAAATATTGACAGATCACATGACAGTCTACTGCTGATGTAACTATCTTCACATATGTAATTTAATTGGTATGGGCATACGCTGAGTCTTATGTTTATTGGAACTATATTATTTTCATAGTTTCAAAGTTTTATTGCAGCCATACAATGGCAGTGAAATGCTTTTTCTGGTATGTTCCCAACTGTGCTTCTTAACAAAAGGAAAATATAAAATAAAATAAAAACAACAACAACAACAACAAAAAATTAGGATAAGGATATAGCAAAAAGTGCAAAAACTGAGATACTTTATTGTCCCCATGGGGAAATTTGTCTTGGACTCATGTGCTGCAAAATTATAATTGCCTCCTTAGTAATCACACCCAAAATCACATATTGCACAAATTACACATATCGCACANTTATAATTGCCTCCTTAGTAATCACACCCAAAATCACATATTGCACAAATTACACATATCGCACAAAATTACATATTGCATCAAATTGCACATATTACACGTAACACATATTGCACATATACACAACCAGATAAAAGCATCATAAAGCTATTGCACAACCCTGTGGCCTCAGTCAATACTGTTTAAAATTTTGATTGAATTAGGCACAAATGAATTTTTAAAATGATTAAGTTTGCATAGAGGTAGTCCATATTGTCTGCCAGAGGGGTAAGAGCTCATACTCAGTGTGGAGAATATGGATGGATCAGACAATATTTCTGTGCAAGCCTGAGAACAGACTGATCATATACTGACTGGAGGGACTGATGTTCATTCTGCCCCATGACCTTCATGGCAGACTGTACCAGACCAGCAAGCTTGGATTTTAACAGTACAGAGAGATTGCCGTACCATGCTGTCATCACCTGATTATGCTCTCTAATAGAGCCTGATAGAATAAAAACATAATCCTCTGGTTTTTATCCTCCCCATGCACCCTGAGTCTGCGTAAAAAATATAGTCTGCTGCAACTGGGAACACAAACTTTCAACATGGCCCTTCCAGCTGAAGGTGTTATCTAAATGGACACCGAGGTACCTGTAAAAGGAGACCTGATTGGTTAACCACTGAGCTATGATCCAGATCCCCCACTGACCTAGGATCTAGAACCATCTCCTCAGTTTTCTTCACATTTAAAACAAGATGGTTNAAAAAAAAAAAAAAAAAGGATGTGGGACTTATGTCCTTGTGCAGTAGACTGAGGATAGCTGTGTCATCAGAGGATTTAAAAATATACCGTAGCTCTCAGGGTGTCTGTACATTCATTTGTATGTAACGTAAAGAGCACTGGTGAGCTGACACAACCCTGTGGGGCGCCTGTGCTGATTGATCTGGATTCTGAAAGGCTGCTGTTGACCCTGACATGCTGGATTCGATTCGTCAAAAAGGAAAAATACCACTTAATTATGAAAGGGTTAACGTTCATCTGTTTCAGTTTCAGGATCAACAAATGAGGCTGAAGTGAATTAAAGGCAGAACTAAAATCAGCGAAAAGCAGGCGTGCATAGGCTTTGGGGTCTTCCAAATGCTTAGTAGTCAAATGGGTGATGCTGTTAATGGCATCATCCGTGCCCTGCCCTCGCCTATAGGCAAACTGGAATGGATGTAATACAGAATTGAACTCTGCCTTAAACACAGACAGCATGAATTTTTCAAAGCATTTCATCACAATCGAAGTCAGAGCCACAGGTCTATAGTCATTATTCTCAATTGGACAAGGTTTTTTTGGAACCGGAACAATGATGGATTTTTTCCAGAGGGCAGGGACAGTATATGAGTCCACAGACTGCTGGAAGTATAGTATAGTATGTAGTTTATTTACAACCAAACTCAGCAGGAGAATGTATGTACATGAGTGTGAATAAATAAGTGCAAAAAAGATAATACTATACATAGTGCAAATGCAGCTTGTGTGTGACCTTGTGTGTGTGTGTGTGTGTGTGTGTGTGTGTGTGGTGAGTGTGAGTATTGTGTGAGAAGTAGAGAGGAGTGTGCTAGAGAAGGGGAAGGTAAGGAGGAGTGTAGATGGTCCATCATGTGTAGCTGTTGAGGATCTTATAGTCTGAGGATAAAAGCTCCTCCTCCTCCTCGCTCCTCGTCTGGTGGCTGCAGAGGCTTCCTGTCCTCAGCAGCCTGAACAGTTTGTGTCCGGGGTGGGTGGAGTCTTTTCTGATGTTGAGAGTCCTGGTCATGGACCTTCTGGAATGAATGTCCTGCAGGGCTGGGGGGNGGGGGGGGGGGGGGTTGGAACGACTTCCATCTAAATATCATGTGTAATATTTATTTATTTATTCATTCACATCTTGAAATAAAGAAATTTTTAATAAATCCCTCCTCACATCATTCAGCAGTCAAATAATTACAATCTCTAATCAGTGTCTATACAGTTCCAGGATTATCCTGCTTGTTGTGTTTCTAGTCATTTTCTGTTATCTGTTAGTTAATTCTTGCCTGTTTTTGGTTCAGTTATTTATTTATTTCAGTTATTTATTATTTTTTCTTTGTTTGTTTGGCTCTGATGTTTGTAGATGTGTTAGCTTGGTACCTTGTCTGATCCTTTTTGTATTATGACCTGTTCTTTGGATTTTGATGACCTCTGCTCTTATTGGATTGTTTGCCTGTTGTTCCTGCCGGTTATCAGGTCAAGGCAATTTATTTATAAGCACATTTAAAAACAAATGCTGTACAATTATGAGGGTGTTTTCACGCTTGCTTTTTAAGCGAACTCAGATAGATTCGTTCAGCATTTTTTGTGCACATGTGAACGCTCCAAAAGATCTCAGAAGCGATCATTTTGAGTTCTCTTCGTGGTATTTTTGATTTTTGCAGCCTGAAAGCAAAATGATCTCAGGACGCTTAACGTTTTTTGCCCTGCACTCAGTTCTTTTTTCGTTGGTCCACTTTTTGGTCCACTTAAAGAGAACTGGTTCATTTAAAATGGTCTTTATGTGAAAACATTGTAAAACACAAGTACAAATAAATAAACCAGTAGAGAAATAAAACACCAAAGACTGCCATAAAACATGATGCTAAGACACAGTAGAACAGAAGTCAAATTTCAGGCTGGTTTTAAAAGGCCAAGGAGAACACGTTTAGCTGCAATTTAAAAGTCAGTAATGTCAGGCAGTCCTAATGTGGAGGGTAAACTATTCCAAAGTTTTGGAGCTGCTACTGCAAAGGCTTCAGTCTGGACCTGAGAACGACTAGAAGCATCAGGTCAGTGGAACTGAGTGACCGGGACCGTAAAAGGTCTGAGAGGTACGGCGATACAAACCCATTCAGTGACTTAAAGCCAAACAGCCAATCTTGAAATCAATCCTGTAGGAACTGGAAGCCAGTGGAGAGAGGCGAGCGGCAGCATTCTGGACCAGATGCAGACATCTGAGAGACAACTGGCTGATTCCGACATACAGTGAGTTACAGTAGTCAAGCCTAGAGGAAACAAATGCATGAATCACCTTCTCAAAATCAGAAAGCAAAGAGGTTTGACTGTTATTAATGGTTTCAGCTGAAAGGCATTGTTTTTGACGACTGAATTTGCTTGTCCAGTATTAGTGCACAAGAACTGTAAGTGTACACTGATCTCCTGCATCTGATAGTGCTGTACTTTTGCCGCCTTCCCAAATAATGACTGTTTATCACGTACACCTGAATGATGTGACGCACCCTGCTGCCACGTGCTGGATTGTCTCTGTCTATAGAAATGCAGAAGCTGCTGCCACACAAACTGTGGTAACCATACAGTATGTGCAGCACTGACTCTTTATCCGTTTCATTTACATTAAGATTTAAACAATTTGTTGATGCTTTAATCTTGAGGGACGCTGATGTGTTTCGTTACAGTGACAGCAGTAAGGGCTTCATACTGCTGCGACACAGCCCCTCAAATCAGCAGCAAATTGTTTCCTCAAAAATTCTGCTGGCAGTTTTGTGAGTCCCTGATGTACTCCCTGATACTGTCATAGTATTTTTCGACACTGATGCCACTGCCACAGTATTTCTGTGGATTGTTAAGAGACTGTCAAAACAGGACAGAATTGAAACTATGAGAACGAGGTAGAAAGTGTTTTTCCACATCATTACAAGTACTACTGGTACCATTAAAACATTTTATATACTGGTATTAATAACAGTACTTTAACTTGAATTGAGGAAGGGGAAAGTATACAGCTGAGGATGAAAATGTACATTTTTGTATTTTCTGTCAATATGTAATCTGTTGTTCCTCTTTTGGTAAAAAAAAGAAAGAGAGACAGAGAGAGAGAGAGAGACAGAGAGAGAGACAGAGAGAGAGAGAGAGAGAGAGAGAGAGAATGCCTTAAAATATTTAGTTATTTAACAAATAAATGTATAAAGTTAAACATGTTATATTTCCTAACTAGGCGAAATATGTGTTTTAAATATTTACTGTATATAATTTTTCAAGCTCTGACCAAAAAAAAAAAAAAAAAAAAGCCTGGTTATTGTCCCCATTAAAGAGGAGGATATGTGACTTACAGCCACGTTATTGATGAAGTAAAGTGATGTTTTGTAGAAATCCTCTAATTTTGCATATAATGGTTTCATCAATGCTTGTTGTTTTAGAAAATTTGTTATTAAAAGGAATTATTATTAATTGTACACTTTAGTCAGTGTAATATTTTAAAACCAATCTACTTTAAATATAGTGGTACTCAGATTTGTACAGCCTGTTCAGTCCAGGAAATATATAAACCTACAAAATTTTATATTCTTGTCAAAAGAGGGAAGTGTGATGCGTAGACATCTGCAAATGTTCCTTTTTTTTGTAATCATGCGACCAAACAAATGGTCTCTGTGAGTCAAACCTCCTCCAAAATATAATTTCAGCATGTCATTGGACCAAGTTGATAGAGAATAGATAAGTAACATTGCTGAATGGATCAGAGCTTTATCTAACTTAATGAGAGGAACATCAGAGTTTATGGGGTTAAAAAGGAGTTTGAGTTGGTGCAAGAGACTTTCTTCTCACTGCTAAGAGACTTAATTTGTTAAACACACATTAATGGAACATTTTATGTCTGTAACAGAGAATTACTAAGGTTATAAACCTTAAAACAGTTATTCTGCCCTTTTTTGGGGGGGTTGGTGGGATCATCTGCACATAAGATGACTTCTTTCATTGTACATCCTAATTTGGTTAATTTTTGTAGGAACTGCTTTACTAAGGTTAACGTGTGGGAGGCTGTGGGCTATGAATGGGTTTATGCATCATAGGAAGTGACTAATTTTTGATTCAAGATTTGCTGATCATGTTGTTTGATGATCTCACATTTTTCATAAACCCCTCCCACCTGCAGCCTGTTTTTATATGGGAGGAGGTATGCAGCTTGACAAGGAACTGCAACACAAGGACAGCTAACAGAGTGAGTCTCAATCCTCCTGTGGGATTATTTAATTTAATCCACAGAACAAGTGAATATCAGTGGATGCTAACAGAAGAAAACTGCCACCTCAGCAAGAATAACAAGCAGAGTAACAACCATCACTACTGCAAGCTTTGGCATAAAGGGTAAGTGGATCATTGCATGGGATTAGGCTGAATATACTGTGTAATTTTAGTGTACTTTGTGTGTGAAGGAAATCTGAGACTATTTTTAAAATGAAAATATGTCTAATATATTTGATTACTTTCCTACTGATAGTGCTTACTATGCATGGACAACTCAGAATAAATTTGATATGATGTGCATATGCTATGCGGTAATCATCATGCCTACAGTGATGCTGCACTCACTGTACAAATACAGGATGGTGCACACACTGAGCTTTAGCGAACATGTACTTTTTTATGGTCACATTTATACCCAAAGTGTTCAATAACAGCATATTTGTATAAACTCCATATACTGTACAACTATGAGGAAAGAGGATATTTTCAATTTGCTTGCTGAGCCACCCACTGTTATTTCCCATTTCTATAAATAGTTTTCTTCCTCCATTTTTTTTTTCAGACAGAAAAAAGAAAAAAATCTCAAACGAGAAGTGGAACCAAAAATGAAGATGAACCCGTTAGTCATCGTAGCACTCATAGCATTCAGCTTTGATGCGGTAAGCAACAAGTAGAATCTTTGAATTTAACTCATCATATTCATACTAAATATTAAACCATTTGTAAATCTGTCTAAATGAATTTTTCCACGGAGCCATTAGGTTTTTCCGTGGAACAGGAGAAGACTTTCACAGAAATCCCAGCACACTCACAGAGGTATGCTGTTACCAGGGCCGGCCCTAGCCTTTCTGGGGCCCTAGGCAAGTTATTTGCTGGGGGGGGCCCCCCATCCAGGGGCACGAAAGATGGTATTTTCAAGCTAAATTAAAATAAATAAATAAATAAATAATAAAAACACGAATATCTGTGGATTACTAAATATTATTTGTCATTTTTAATCTTATTTCACTCTCCTCAACAGCCAAAAGTAAAATGCAAATTAAACACGTTTCAAACTATTGCAGTAATTTCTAATAATGTACAAAAGGGGCGTGGCTACCCTTTACCTCCCACTCTACAGTATTAATCTGACATCCCACAATTCCCCCAACCCACTCCATAAACGTCTCTATGAACCTCATTTTAACTAAAACATAATGTCAAACCATAATACGCATAAATTTCATGTTCTATTAGTTCTGTGCTGAATAAAGGTGTGTTTTATAACACACCTTTAGTGAGTTGTCTAAGCACATTGAGCTCTATATATACTGTTCCCACTTCTATCAGGTAATATAGCTCACAAAGTTAGCACATAGATTTATTACATCTCTGCAGCTCCTGAACTTCTTTACCGCTAATAAAAGTTCACTTTAGTTTCACTCTTGGTGTGGGCGCCCCCTAGTGGCCACGGGGCCCTAGGCAACTGCCTAGTTCGCCAATACCCTGGCTGTTACCGTCCAAACCTGTGCATATCTCTTTGTCACAGAAGACCTGATTCTGCTGCTCTTTACAGTGCGATCATCAGAGGAGTGTATGTCTGCTGATGGCAGCAGATACAGGGGATCTGTTTCTGTGACGGCGCATGGTGGCAAATGTCTGTACTGGTACAGGTTTGGGCATACTGGAGCACACGCAGCCTCAGACGGACTGGGCTACCATAATTACTGCAGGTATACTTGACAAATACAGCAGTATACAGCATTGGTAAGGTGTCATGTCTATTACAGGCTTTAAATTATTGCATTTGTTTACTAGAAATCCTGACCGCAGCTTGATGCCATGGTGCCACGTCCGAAGAGAGAAGAGGATTGTTAGAGAGTTCTGCAACATTCTCAAATGTGAGATTGAGAGTGGGAATTTCAAAATAAATGACATATTTCATGTCTAAAAGGACTTTTCCCCTTCTTGTTTATTTAAAGTATGTTTTGTACAATAATCCAGGTCCCATTTCAGGAGTCACGCCTCATGTCACACCAACTGTGGATGTAGATACAGGTAACGTTGTTGAAGTACGTCTGACAGTAACTGTAAATTGTACTTTTCTTCATTAATGATGGGTGTGTGTGTGTGTGTGTGTGTGTGTGTAGCAGTAACATGTGGTCAGAAGGCAGACAGCAGCAGCAGGAAGGTTGTAGGTGGATCTGTCACAGCCATAGAGGCTCAGCCATGGATGGCAGCCATCTTCCATCAGAGCCACTTCCTGTGTGGAGGCGCTCTCATCGCACCCAGCTGGCTGCTCACAGCCGCACACTGCTTCTCTGTAGGGTGAGTTACTACTACTACTACTGCTACTACTACTACTACTACTACTGCTACTACTACTACTACTAATACTACTACTGCTACTGCTGCTCATAGCTGCTCTGTAGGGTGAGTTACTACTACTACTACTACTACTACTACTACTAATACTACTACTGCTACTGCTGCACACTGCATCTCTGTAGGGAGAGTTACTACTACTACTACTACTACTGCTACTACTACTACTACTAATACTACTGCTGCTACTGCTGCTCACAGCCGCACAATGCTTCTCTGTAGGGTGAGTTACTACTACTACTACTACTACTACTACTACTACTACTACTACTGCTACTACTACTACTACTACTACTACTACTACTAATACTACTACTGCTACTGCTGCTCACAGCCGCACACTGCTTCTCTGTAGGGTGAGTTACTACTACTACTACTACTGCTACTACTACTACTACTACTACTACTACTACTAATACTATACTACTTCTACTGCTGCTCACAGCTGCACACTGCTTCTCTGTAGGGTGAGTTACTACTACTACTACTACTACTACTACTAATACTACTACTGCTACTGCTGCTGCTCACAGCCGCACACTGCTTCTCTGTAGGGTGAGTTACTACTTCTACTACTACTACTACTACTACTACTACCACTGCTACTACTACTACTACTACTAATACTACTACTGCTACTGCTGCTCACAGCCGCACACTGCTTCTCTGTAGGGTGAGTTACTACTTCTACTACTGCTACTACTACTACTACTACTACTACTACTACTACTACTACTACTACCACTGCTACTACTACTACTACTACTACTACTACTACTAATACTACTACTGCTACTGCTGCTCACAGCTGCACACTGCTTCTCTGTAAGGTGAATTCCTACTACGACTACTACTACTACTACTACTAATACTACTACTACTACTACTACTACTACTACTACTAATAATAATAATAATAATAATAATAATACTGCTACTGCTGCTGACAGCCACACACTGCTTCTCTGTAGGGTGAGCTACTACTACTACTACTACTGCTACTGCTACTACTACTACTACTACTACTACTACTACTACTAATAATAATAATAATAATAATAATAATACTGCTACTGCTGCTGACAGCCACACACTGCTTCTCTGTAGGGTGAGCTACTACTACTACTACTACTGCTACTGCTACTACTACTACTACTACTACTACTACTACTACTGCTACTACTACTACTACTACTACTAATACTACTACTGCTACTGCTGCTCACAGCTGCACACTGCTTCTCTGTAGGGTGAGTTACTACTACTACTACTACTACTACTACTACTACTACTGCTACTACTACTACTACTACTACTAATACTACTACTGCTACTGCTGCTCACAGCTGCACACTGCTTCTCTGTAGGGTGAGTTACTACTTCTACTACTACTACTACTACTACTACTACTACTACTACTACTACTACTACTGTCACTACTACTACTCACTACTACTATTACTACTACTATCACTGCTACTTTACTACTACTTTATCTAATTTTGAATATAATCTACAACAGAAGTACAGCTGCCAAATAAATGTGGATAAAAGTGGTACTGGATGTCTGTAGTAAATTTATTGAAATTTACTGAAAATTTACTGAGGATTTACTATCCTCTTCACCAAAGTCAAACAACAAAAACAATACACAAAAAAACAAATACAATTAAAATGACATTAATAATAACATCAGCTTACAAACTGTATCATCACCTTTGATGATACAGTTTTAAAATAGTTCCCTCTTAAATTGTAGCTGCTGCACCATACATGCACAATTGGCTCGACAGTGACATCATACAACCCATGTGTTAATTTATGAACCTCTATCATGTCTCCTCTGTATGACCTGTATGCTAAAGTTGGTAAATGCAGTTTTCATAATCTCTCTTCATATGGCAGATCTTTAAGTTCAGGAATCAATGTAGTTGCTCTCCTCTGAATCTTCTCAATGCTATCTATATATTTTAATTTATATGGACGCCAGATTGAGCTTGAAAATTCAAGATGGGACCTCACCAAAGATTTATATAGTGTTAGAAATGTTACCTTGTTTNGAGCTTGAAAATTCAAGATGGGACCTCACCAAAGATTTATATAGTGTTAGAAATGTTACCTTGTTTTAATTCTGAAATGTTCTTCTAATTGTTGCTAACATGGAATTAGCCTTTTTAACTTTTTCCAAAATGTGTGTTTGAAATTCAAGGGAACTGTCAACAGCCATACCCACATCCTTCTCCTCTTCCACTTCCTGAACCTCCAAATTTCCAGTTGCATACTTTACTGTTTTATCATTTGATCTCCCTACATGCAGATATTTGCATTTTTCTGGATTTAATTTTAATACNTTACTGTTTTATCATTTGATCTCCCTACATGCAGATATTTGCATTTTTCTGGATTTAATTTTAATACCCACTGATCACACCAGTTACTCATTTTATGGAGATCTTCTTTGTAATGCTGTAGTTAAAAGGAGGAAACTCAAAACATGCTACTGTCGTTCTCATACTGTGATGGCGTCATGTAACTCTTGTGTGCTTAGTTTTGGTGCGTTATGCATGTTTGTTTTTTATTCAGTGAGGAGGTTAAAATGCAGCATCTGTCTGTATACCTGGGGAAGAGCGCCCTCAATGAGAAGGACGTGGACAGAGAGCAGACGTTCACTGTGGAGAAATTAATCATCCATAACAAATACAATGACTCCAGTGACAGCTTCAACAATGACATCGGTATGCTCGCGCATCACTGTGTCCAATTTGTGTATTAGAACGTGGGCACAAATCACATCTGTGTTTGTTTCTATCTTTAGCACTGCTGAAAATTAAAAGCAGAGATGGAGGACCTGCGGTGCGGTCAGCATCTGTGCGGACCGTTTGTCTTCCTCCACCGTTCACCAAACTTCCTGCAGGATTTCAGTGCAGCATTGTGGGTTTTGGCAAAGAGAGACAAGGTACATTCTGTAGGTGTAGCCTTAAAACCAGGGGTCCTCAGTGGGGTTCAAGACACTGCAGCTTTTCTTTCCAACCAGTCTGTTGAGTAGGCGATTTCACTGATGAACTCCTTTTCTCTGACTGAAGGAGTAGTGATCAGTGAAATCACCTTTAGTGCTGGAGAGAAAACCTGCAGTGTCTTGGACCTCCATGGCACATGACTGGAACTTTCATTAATGACTGCTCTCTGAGCCATACCTGTGATTGTGATAGTGATGCTACCTTGTTTACAGAAGCTTGGCACTTCTCACAGTATCTGAAGCAGGCAAAAGTGACGCTTCTGTCACAGAGCGTGTGTGAAAGTCAGTGTTACTACGGGAATCTCATCACACACAACATGTTCTGTGCTGGGAGCCCTGACTGGAGCACTGATGCCTGTCAGGTGGGCAAAGAAGTGTGTGTGTGTGTGTGTGTGTATTTACATGAAAACTGTGGGGAATAGTAGCCCACAATATAATCTACAGTGAAAAAGACTGGAAGCTCCTTTTGAGCAAAGAGTAAAATATTTTATTGATGCACTCTGAGAAACAGAAACACATAAATGGCAAAAGAGAATCTGTAGAGTTATGCTGATATGCAATGCTTTTCAAGCCCAGTGCTCCTCTCAGGGAGCACTGCATTAAGAGTGCTTCTGAAGGGGTCTGCTCTGCTCTGCACACACTTTAATCATATGTTATATTCTCCAGCCTTGATTTGAAAAGCAAACTAAAGCCTTAATGACCAGAAAGTGGGGATTTTGTTTAGTCTTATGATAGTCCAAAAGGAATTTTAGACAATTTCCCACCCTGCTAAGAATGAAAATCTTTACATTTATTCATCTGATGGATACTTTTATCCAAAGAGACTTACAAGGGACACATAGCACAAGAACATATAAGAAAATGGTGAGAATGAAAAAGAAAAGAAGTAAAGCAAAGTTCCAGTTGCACAGCTTAATACTGATTTCAACTGCAAACTGTGAATATGTAGCAAGCATAGAAGTGGTCAAAGGATGAAGATGCCGTGGTATATTTTCCTGTCGCTCTGCTGTGAACTATTAAATAAGAAAACTGTCAAATATTGTGAGCATCGTCACAAAATATCAGATAGTGGCAGTTTCTATATAAAAAAAAAATAGCGTTCATATGAGCATCAGCAACCTATGTCACTCAAACTCTTCATGCTGTCAGCTGACGGATGAGTGTTCTCTGCTCAGGGTGATTCTGGTGGTCCCTTGGTGTGTGAAGTTTCTGGCCGGATATTTCTGTTTGGGGTGGTGAGCTGGGGCGATGGCTGTGCCAAGGAGAAGAAACCAGGAGTTTACACACGTGTCACCAACTACAACAACTGGATTGCAAAGAAAACTGGGCTCCCTGCCTACACAGCAGGAGTCATGTATCCTCCAAAATGAGTCTGTGACGGGAAAAGCACTGCAAAGGCACTTGTTTTATAAGGCAATTTTCTCTGAATATCCATATTTTAATCATCTGTGTATCCTCCTCCACCAATTTATTCTCAGAAAAACAGCAGCTACTAGGCAATGCCAAAAGTGAAAACACATTTTTGAACCTGTTGAATTGATAAGTGCATGTTTTAGCTATTATCTTTTGTCATACTGTATATTTGTACATCATTTTATATATATATATATATAATACATAGTGTTACAGTGTTTTAATGCATTTTATTCTTCTGCATCAAGTACGTATACAGGAGCACAGAACTAAAAAAACATAAATTAAAAAGTTTATTTATATAAGTTATTTAAATCCACAATACTTTTTGTAGAAGGCTGGCCCTATGCCTGAGCATTATTTTTTAATAAATAATAATTTAAACACATCAAACATAGCTGAAGTCCTTATTACTGTCCTTCTGTCTATATGTCAGAGAAACACCTGCAATGTAATATCACCAGTTGTCAGCAACTGCTAGGTGACATAAAAGGTGAAATATTATTCTTATCTTAAAGAAAAGAGAAACACATGATTTTAATACTGATTTGCAGATGCTGAGGACAAAAACATGAAATAGTATCTGCAGTGATGGGATGGTTTCTCATCTTATTATAATTACAGTTTCTCTGTCTGTAACACCAATATCTCTAGAACCCAATGCTGCATGAAGTTGAAATTCGGCAGGTATTATGTTCGGGACCCGAGGATGCGCAGTATCATGTGCAAAGTTGTTTGGTAGAATGGTTCTCGAATTCATGCCAGTAAAAAATAGTCAGTGTGAGATGCTCTGGCCACGGCAGAAGGATACTCTCCAGCTGTGGCAGCATGATATGCGCAGGACTCAGTAGGATATGCTCGCTCCACGGGCACTAATGGCAGGCTGCGTAACGGGCAGACTTGGGCTATCCAACTTTACAAAGGAAACTTCTTACTTATTGCACATTTCTTTATTTTTTTTATAAGTGCAATAGTAGCTTAATAGTACTGCACGCACACACGCATACTTGCGTATTCCTCTATGTGCTCTGAAAGTCAGTGTCTTTTTCATTCCACCAGTTATTTCCTGATGCTTGAAAACATACAGTATGTTTGTGGCCTGCTGCAGAAAGAAGTGGCAGCAGAGGACAGACACCTCTCTGTTCTGCTTAGGATAATGTGTTCATGCTGGATAAACTTGCTCAGGTCCATGAAAGCTTTCATGGTGAATTGAATTAAATGAACTGTCTGTGTCTCAGACGGAGAGACACACTGAGCGAGAAAAAATGGATGTGAAAAATTATGAAAGAAAGATATGGACTGTGGACCCTATGGACCCTCTCTCTCTCTCTCTCTCTCTCTCTCTCTCTCTCTCTCTCTCTCTCTTTCTCTCTCTGGTTGTGTGTGCGTTGGTCATTCAATACTAACAGTCTTTGTCCCTTATTGTTTTGTTTTTTTTGTTTTAGAATTAAAAACCTTAATTAAATACAGATGAATTCCCTCATGTTAATCCTGTTTTTGTAGTCAGGGGCTTTCACCTCACTTAAGAGGCACCAATTATTAGAATATTAAAAATTTGGCTTCGGTATGTTTTGAACAAAGGCTAAGCTCTGAGTACATGGATAAAGTTTAACCATAAACTAAAGCCAGATAATCTGTCTGTCTGTGGCACCAACATCTCTAGACCCTGGCACTGTATGAAGCTGATATTCAGCAGGTTTATTGCTCAGGACCCAAAGACGCGCAGCGTCGCTTGTGAAGTTGTTTGGATGAGCGGTTCTAGAATTGAGCTGTGCCGGTAAAAAGTAGTCCATGCGGCAGGATATCTTCCACGTGTGGCAGCATATGCACTAACAATTATGGCAGGCTGCGGCGCATACCATAAAGTCCAGCCCGGTCCGAACACTCAAATTTTCAACGAGCACTGCACTAGTAATAGTAATTTGAGAAAGTTGGTTTGAGCGTCCAAAGTTCCATTCATTTGTAACAGTGTTCCTCTTCTGAATGTTAGATGGCACTACCATGCAAAGATCATGGGGTTAGTAGCATCATAAGTTTCTCAAATGAAAGCTAAACGCTTCTTACTCACCTCTACTGTCTGTCTGTCTGTTTCATATAATAATCAGTAAGTAAAATTTCAAAGATGTAAAGATCCAAAAGTCATGTTATATAGGTTGTATATAGAGTCACGCAGCACAAAGCAGCAGCTGTCTCTAATCTCTAACTATGTAGCTTTTACAGGTGTTTAGCACTGAACATGTAGTGATAGAAACAGGATCATCAAGAAAAAGACATGGATGTCAACAGCTCCAAAAGTGCATCTATGCATATACACTCAATGATATTTCAAGCACCACTGGTGAGAAACGATAGTCTATTCTCTCAGGTTTGTTAATCTTTTAAAGTTCTCTTTTTCACAAGCTGTCATTCTGAATTGTGTTATCAGCCATCGTGATAATGTCTTTTCACTTTTACCATCAACATACTGGTGCAAACCTGAGTAGTCTGAACATGATTTAATCATGTCCACAAGCACAGGCAATTCTAAGTAAATTAACACTAATCACCTGCCCTGGAACCAAAAACTGGGTTTGTCAACTCGCACACAAGACTCAATGATTGAACAATATGAAATATTGTTAAGAAGCATATTTTTGCAGTGCGCAAATGGAAATATGTACCTTGACAAGCTGCTTCTGCTAAACATGGTTTTGTTGCAGTGAGTTTGTGGGGAATGCCCACATCCTGTCTTTCTCAGGAAATACAGCACATTACAAACTACAAGGGCGGCAACACCACTACTGTTAACGGTGATGCCTCGCTGGCAGTTTCTTTGCTCGTTTTGAGGTAAATAGGCCAAAACAGCTATACTGCCCACACCAGCCTCCAGCACCCACACACTCACTCTGCAGGAACACCAAGTGAGACGTGTGCTCAGGTCGGTAAATCTGAGGAAAGCTGCTGATCCTGACAGAATACCTGGGAAAGTGCTCAAGGCATGTGCTCGCCAGCTCTCTGAGGTCTTCACTAAGAGCTTCAATCTCTCCCTAACTCAAGTCATCATCCTGACCTGCCTAAAGTCAGCCATCATCATCCCTGTCCCAAAAAATCCAGCCATCAAACTGTCTCAGCAACTACAGACAGATTGCTCTCACATAGTGATGAAATGTTTTGAGAGGCTGGTTTTTACAGCACATCAAGGCCAGCCCCCCCATCAGTTTGCCTACAGAGCAAACTGGTCCACCCATGACGCCATTGCCATAGCCCTCCACACCATGCTGAGTCACCTGGAACACTCAGGAAGCTATGTAAGAATGCTTTTCATAGACTACAGCTCAGCATTCAATACCATCTTTCCTGATATACTGGTCAGCAGGGTCGGATTGGGATTCTAATTTTTGCCTGGACTTTTAGGTGTGTAGTGAGATGGGGGGAGGGGCAGACGAAAACGCCAATGATGCCGGAGGTAGGGCAAATAAGTCTGTAATTGTCCGCTGTTTCTCTGCGCCAAGAAAATTATGAAAGAAAAAAAAAATGTTTGCTTATTTAAGTTAATTTTAATTAATACTATATTGTGCAGTGCAAAGGCCACCAGCCCATCATCACTGGCTGGCCCATTGATGGCCCACTGGGAAACGTCCCGCTTCTCCCAATGGCCAATCTGACCCTGCTGGTCAGCAAACTCTTGGACTTACACCTCCCCCTTTCCACCTGCACCTGGATAAAGAACTTCCTCACAAACCAACCACAGACTGTGAAACTTGGGTCCCACCTCTCCTCCTCCCTCACACTCAGCACTGGCTCTCCACAAGGCTGTGTGCTGAGTCCACTACTCTATGCACTCTACACCTACGACTGCACTCCCTCCTACCCCACCAACACCATCATCAAATTTGCAGACAACGTCACCATGGTCGGGCTCATCTCGGGAGGAGATGAGTAGGCCTACAGAGATGAAGTCCAGCAACTGACAGTGTGGTGTTCAGCAAACAACCTGGCTGAACACCACAAAAGAAAAACAAAAAAAAAAAAAAAANAAAAAAAAAAAAAAAGGAAGTCATCATCAATTTTAGGAAGCACAGAACCTGCCCCACTATACATCAATGGGGATTGTGTTCCATCCTTCAAATTCCTGATAGGGTTCTGTCCTTCAAATTCCTGGGAACCCACATCTCAGAGGAGCTCTCCTGGTCCACAAACACCACAGCGGTAGCGAAGAAGGCACAGCAGCGACTTCACTTCCTGAGAATACTCAGGAAAAAAAAAGCTGGAACAAACGCTGCTGGTGGCCTTCTACTGCTCTTCCATCGAAAGCATGCTGGCGTACAGCATCACAGTGTGGTATGCTGGGTGCTCAGCTTTGGAAAGGAGAGCTCTCCAGAGGGTCATCAACTCTGCCCAGAAAATCGTCGGCTGCCCTCTGCCCTCCGTGGAAGACATATCCAACTCTCGCTGCCTCTGCAGAGCCAAAACCATCCTAAAAGACTCCACCCACCCAGCACACCACCTGTTTGACCTGTTGCCCTCTGGCAGGCACTACAGGTCCTTCACAGCTCGCACCACCAAACTTAAGAACAGTTTCTTTCCTCGGGCCATAAGAACTAAACACCAACAAACAGTAATCAGCATGCAATGTTCCTATCTACCAGTGCAATACTCTTATTTATTTATTTTGTTATTCCATTATTCAAGTGCAACCTACCTCTGCCTATGGACTATATTTTATTTATATTAGGTTGAATGGATGTGATGTATATTGTGGTTGTTTTTATGTGACTATTGTCTTTTAAATGCACTAATCAGAAGTAGCACTCCTAATCTCATTGTATCCTGTACAATGACAATTTCTATTCTATATTTTATTCCATTCTATTTCTTTTAATTTTATTCTATTCTATTTCTTTCTATATTGTCAGGGGGCTTGAAGGAAAGCAGTGAGTGTTTACATTTTTATGTGTCTGCTGACTCACATCTCCATGTCTAATACCTCCATACCTCCAACACCCACAACCCTCCAAAAAGTAAAACAAAAGCCAAACAAACACCACCAGAGCACTAAGCACCAATCCCAGCAAACGATCAATCACACAAATACACATACACAACCGGAGTACTGACAGATCCAACTTAAGTTGCAGTGCATGCTTTGCTGACACACAAACCAGCAGTCTGCACGTCCTACTGAAAGCACTTAAAACCTTCCAAGCAGATGACTGCAATGGCTTCTATCAAAGTCTGTTTGGACAAGTCAGTTCACAGCAGTGCTGCTGGACTCGACCACAGATTGTCACAGATTACTCACAGTTTAATCACACTACAGTTTACTTTACTCCTCTTCTGCTTTGCCTTGATCCATATATGGGTTAGAAATGTTCTGAGTGTGAGTCTCACTGCTGTTTATGGACATTTCAGACGAGAAGAGAAGAGAAGAGAAGAGAAGAGAAGAGAAGAGAAGAGAAGAGAAGAGAAGAGAAGAGAAGAGTGTATTTGTGCTGGTCTCCCCTTTGGACAGTAGAGTCTTGACTCTCCCCCCCCATTAGGCACTAGGTCTCGAGTGTATAAATACCACTGTTTTGCTGCTGGGGTCTCTGGTTTCCCCAACAGATGCAGACCCAAACAGCAAAGTGACCAGTACAGCATGAAATAACAGCACAGAATAAATGAGAATTTGCAGTGATTAGTTGCAATTAAATTTCCCTCTAATTTCACTATTGTGAAATAAAACTGATTCACTAAAACACGCACACACACACACACACACATTATATTAGGTGCAGCTCATCAGATGGGCTGGTATGTCTGATAAGAGACTGCTGCAGAGAGCAGCAAGCTGAATCCTTGCTCCTAATTTAGACACGGACATTGAGGCCTGGAGACATGAACTCCTTTTAATGAACATAATAGATCATGTAACAGATGCAAGTTCACAGCTTTATAAAGCGCCTTCAAATATTCACAGCACAGCTTCTGCTCTCATTTTCATCCTCCTGTATGGTTTCATATGTGAAGCTGACCTTTTCTCACAGCAACATGTTTACTATGTTGTTGTTTTACTACGTTGTTGTGGCTGTTACACCCTAACATCCAACCCTCCCAACGCCTTTTCTATATCTTGGAATTACAATCTCGTTACCCCAGCGCTTTCCTTTTAAGGGCTACTGGCATGAATGACGTAATTTGGGACGAGCTGTCATTTGTAGTGTGTGTGCGCGCGTGCGTGCGTGCGTGCAAGAAACGCGGCAGTAAGCACCGACGGCAGCACGGCAGCAGCTGTACTCCTTCCATGTGATTTGGCGGAGGGCGGTGATTCCTTCTGTCACGACTTTTGTCTCAGACCGGAGGACACCGAGCGGCTGTCTGAGCGCAGAGAGGCGAGGCGCACCGGGAGAATCACACGCAGACATCTGGACTGACAGGTCGCAATCTGTCCTTTTGTCGGTGTCGGTAACGCAAAGCAGCGGGAGGAAAGGATCTTAGAGCTGGAACGACCAGCCGCCTTTCTTCTGTCTGGCTGCCGTAGAAGTCGTTCACGATGCCGGTGTTTCACACCAAGACCATCGAGAGTATCCTAGAGCCGGTGGCTCAGCAAATCTCCCACCTGGTCATCATGCACGAGGAGGGGGAGGTGGACGGGAAAGCGATCCCGGATCTCTCGGTACCGGTGGCGGCGGTGCAGGCGGCAGTAAGCAACCTCGTACGGGTGAGTCTGTTGAAATAAACCAGGATCATGTTTGTTTAGTTCATTTCAGTTTTATAAACCTCAAAGGAAAGTTTCTGCATCCGTTTAATAGCTATCAAAACTTCTCAGCCCACCAGAATTTATCATTAATCTGTTATCATTAATCATCATCAATCTGTTAACATTAATCAACATTAATCTGTTATCGTTAATCATCATTAATCTGTTATTAATCATCATTAATCTGTTATCATTAATCAACTTTAATCTGTTATCATTAATCATCATTAATCTGTTATCATTAATCAACATTAATCTGTTATCATTAATCATCATTAATCTGTTATTAATCATCATTAATCTGTTATCATTAATCATCATTAATCTGACGCACTGACCGGTTATGACAGTGTGGCTATGTCACATTGTAACAGCTTGTCATCAAACTGTCTCTGAAGCACATTTGCCTTCATCTTTGGTTGCCATAATAATGTCATAAAACCATGGTACAGGCAGGCCACGCCCACAGCCATGCCCACACCTGAATGAGCCTGTGTTGTGGTTTTGTGGCTCAAAGTTCCACTGATAATCAGATAATCAGAATGCTGTTCAACTCAGTTTAAGGGAAGCTTCTGGAGCAGAATAAATGAGTGTGACTGAATTAAAACACACACACACACACACACACACACGCACGCACGCATGCATGCACACGCACACACACTTTGTCTCTCCTTCCTCAGCTAGTTAACAATTTAACTCTTCTCCCATTTAACTGTCCTGGGATATTTATTACAGAAAGCAAGTTTAGCAATTAATTAAAGCATTTAATTTTCCAGATGTGACAGAAATCTGGAATTTTAACGTTCCAAAAACTAGGGTTAGCTATAGGACAAGTTTACTCTCTAACGCTAACCTGCTGGCTGGTAGGTTTATTTCAAATACCTGAAGGAATAACCCAAAAAAGACAAATGGAAACAAATGGAATCAAGTTCGCAAATAAAGATAACAGAGAGGTATTAAATGATCATATGATGATTTGTTCATGTGCCACAGTGATAGGCTAGTGCTAGCCTACCTTCTCTGTAGCTAGTTGTAGTCAAACTGCGATTTCTCACCGACGGTTCAGAACTAAATTAGGAGCTGCTTTACCTGGAACTATCCAAAGTAGGAACTACATGGTTCCTGGCTTGCATTTGTGCCACTTTTCAGGTACCATGACAATTCCAGGAGTGTGGTTCACTGCTACAGCTGCATCATTCCCTTAAGACGAACACGCAGTCTACCTTCTGGTGACAAATTCCTTGTGCCATGGTATTGTGTAATATCGCCAACAAAAAAGCCATCACCATGTCTCTCATAGTGACGGTACAGAAGTGAGCTGGTCAGTGTGCCCAGAGGTGTGTAGAGTAGCCAGAAACTGTACTCAAGTAAAAGTATTGTTACTTTATTATAACAGTGACTCAAGTATAAGTAAGAGTAGTCACCAAAATAAGGACTTGAGTGAGGGCAAGAAAGTATCTATAAAAAGATTACTTGAGTACTGAGTAACTTTGATCAAGCTTATTCTTTAGAATAATCAACAAGCTATAAAGTGCTTGTCTGAGGAAAAAAAAATGCAAAGTAGCCACATGTAGCTTCTAATACAATCCAAATCATATCATATAAAGAAACAGTAGACAGTAATAAATATTTACCACACAACAAATCATGACAATTCTGGCCCCAAGACAGTTAGCTAGGTTAGCTTCATGAATTTACTCAGAATAGAACAGGAAAACTTGAGTTAGCATTAGCAGGCAGCAGCTAGTTAAGACAGTTAGCTAGGTTAGCTACATGGTTACATGGCTTCAGGTTACTGCGCCACGTGGACTTGGCTGGGAGTCTGCACTCTGGCTGGGTGCTGGGTCTTGCTGCTGTCAGCTTGGCAGACCCTGCCAGTGTGGGAGTGTATTCAACCTGCTTCCTGTCTTGCTCTCTGGCGGGCGGCAGTATGCTGGCCTGTGCAGTGTGGGGCTTCTTCCGATCCCCCAGGCACCTATTCGGGGGGGGACCTTAGAGTGCCTACTTGCTTTGTGTGTCTGGAGGCTGTGGGTCGGTCTCTCTCTCTCTCTCTCTCTTTGGGGTCTCTATGGTTCTTGGGCTCCTCCTTGGGGCTTTGCGGTCTTGGGTCTCTGCAGCTCTGGGGTGTTGGTGTGGCTATGTGGCTTCTGTGGGGCTTGTGGATCTCCCCTATTCCATTGGAGGCATCATGTCACAGTCCCAACTCAATACTCCAGCACCAATCATGGCCCCTCTCTGATGGCGTTGGAGTNCCCGGTGGCTCCATGTTTCTGGATGATATGTAACTGCAGTAGACATAGTAAACATCATGCTTCTTCCAAATAGTGTGTGGTTAATTTGATTGAGATCACTAATGGAGACAGTTGCTGACAATTGCTGTCCAACATCTAATATTACTTTTCTGCAGGACACCCAGAGCATCGGGTGCTTGATGCTCTGGGTGTCCTGGGTTCACTGCACATGGCTGCACAACGTAAACCACTGCACCACCTAGTATAACCAGTGGTTGTTTATATGTCTTTGTGGCTCACCATTGGTAACAGGCAATAATTAGGAAAAAATCTATCTTTCATTCATACATGTGCTAGTAAGACCACATACACAATACTAAGAACCTCATCGCGTGCACACACACACACGTATGAAAGCGCACACAGACTAGTATAACCACGCACACACTACTACACGCGCAGATGGTACATGTGTGAATAAGAGCTCATCATACTAGTGTGTGTGAGAGGCAATAATGTCACAGAAGAGGCGGTCTATAACTGGAAGCTCACAAATAAACAAAACCCAGATTAAAAGCATAATGTGTAGAGATTTGTATGGATATCTCGAAAAGGACCGTTTGGGGCACCATTTTATCATTTAAAGCCTTGACTGACTATCAGTAATTACGGTTTAGATATCTACAAATGCATTTTGACTAGTCAGAATTATATTTTGTCTAGTCAGAATGTTAATTGAGATATCTGCAATTACAATCTGACTAGTATGAATAGTAATTCAAGATATCTACAGTTACATTTTGTCTCGTCATAATTCCTTTTTGGATATCTCAAATGACGTCACCGATATCGTCATTTCACGTCACATATCCTGAATGACCATTTGAGATATCTGTGATTCAATTTTGACTATCTAAAATGACAATTTCAGATATCTGGAATAGAATTCTGACATGTCAACTTGTTGATGATGTGACTGTGATGCAAAAGTCGCAAAGCATTCTGGTTAATTTTTATTTTTTAAATGTAGTTTTTAAAACTATGTTATCTGGTCAGCGGCAACAACAGTAGCTGTTATCGAGAAAATGTTAAGAAAATGCCATGAACTTTAGAGCGCACATAATTAAAGAATATGTGCTGAGTGCAAGCTTCGCTCCAGAGAGATTTGCTCAAGAAATCTTAGGAGAATTGCACATNAATATGTGCTGAGTGCAAGCTTCGCTCCAGAGAGATTTGCTCAAGAAATCTTAGGAGAATTGCACATGTAATATCTCCCAAAACATACTATAGTGACTGTCAATGAAGCCCAGAGAGATGTCTGTAGTTTAACAAGTTATTAAACAACATAAGAGGNATAGTGACTGTCAATGAAGCCCAGAGAGATGTCTGTAGTTTAACAAGTTATTAAACAACATAAGAGGATACTGTAATACTAAACACCGTAATATTAAAAATGGGTCTTATTTTAGCTCCGTTTCCATTTGTTGCTCAAGTGTTTGAAACGTTGGAACAGTCACCAAACTTTTCAGTTCGTTACAACACAATGAACTTAAAAACTCTGGTGGTCTGCTGGCTTAGCTAAACATATGGCTAAAAACACCACCAACTCCAGTTCCGGGTTGAAAGAGGAGGAGGAGGAGGAGTCATGTGACATCAGTGTGGATATCTTAAATTGTATTCTGACTATCCAAAATGACAATTCAAGATATCTGTAATCACATTCTGACTAGTCAGAACAACAATTTAAGATATCTCAAAAGTAAAATTTGCCTAGTCAAAACTCCTTTCTGGATATCCATAATTCCTTTATACATATCTTAAAAGCAATTATGACTAGTACTAATTCACATTCAAGATATCTGCAATTGTATTTCAACTAGTCATAATTCTAGTTTCAGATATCTACAATTACATTTTGACTATCTTAATTATGGATATCCAAAAAGACATTAAAGATATCTTAAATCACGAGGAATTAAAGATATTTTAATTGGAATTATGACTAGTCACAACTGCATTGAAGATATCTGGAATTCACATTTTGGATAGGCGNATTGGAATTATGACTAGTCACAACTGCATTGAAGATATCTGGAATTCACATTTTGGATAGGCGAAATTGAATTGTGGCTATCTCAAAGAGACTCTCCATACAAGTGAATGGGACATTCTTACTAGGCAGAATGTAATTATGGATATCTTAAATTCGAATTTTGACTTGTAAAAACTGAATTAGGGATATCTTAAATGTATATCCTTCCCCTTTAATAAATGTTAAAATGGCACCATGACATCGATGACGTCATTTGAGATATCCAAAAAGGAATTGTGACTAGGCTAAATGTAACTGTAGATATCTTGAATTACTATTCTTACTAGTCAGATTATAATTACATATATCTCAAATTAACATTCTGACTAGGCAAAATATAATTCTGACTAGTCAAAATGCATTTGTAGATATNTATCTCAAATTAACATTCTGACTAGGCAAAATATAATTCTGACTAGTCAAAATGCATTTGTAGATATCTAAAACGTAATTATGGAAAGTTGATGACACCTTTTAAAGGTTAAAACGGCTTGCCATAGTCCTCCACCAACCGGCCCTCTGATGACGTAGGCCACGGCCAGCTAGAAGGCCCTGACGTGTAAAAGAATACGCCCAACATGGCAAACTCAAAATCTGATTGGTTAAAGAATATGACAATCAACAACATCGTCCCATTTGCTTGAATAGCAGAGGAGATTCATTGGGGATTCTGAAGGCCTCAGGCTAGATTTTTTTACCCGGAGACAGCACAGGGGGAACATCTGATTGGATACAAGCTCTAATTTATATGAGCTGCACTGGAAGCAGCACAACAGAGGGGGAGAGTAGTGATGAAATGACATTTATAATAAACTGATGGGAATGAACTTTGTAATATATATATATATATATATAAAATATTAATATATAATATATATTAATTAAAATATATATTCAGTTATAAAAATATAATTTAATGATTCTGTCAATCTCTAGGCCAGCAGAGAAGACCTTGCTGGCCCTGACGACCCACCACTGTATATATAACTGTAACTGCTGCCAAAAGGGCTTCTACAAAGTCTTGAATTAAGGTCTGAATACTTATGGAAATGAAAGATTTCACGTTTTGATTTTTAATAAATTTACAAAAAATTCTTTCAACATGTTTTCACTTTGTCATTATGGGTTATTGAATGTAGATTGATGGGCAAAAATGGCAATTTTATCCATTTAAAATTAAACCTACAACAACAACAAAAAAAAAAGTGTGCAGGAAGTGAAGGGGTCTGAATACTTTCTGGAGGCTCTGTAGAAACAATGACAAAACACAAAGAAAAAAATCTTACTGGAAAAAATGTATATTTTAACATCAGGAAGTGTACACACACTACAGGCCAGAAGTTTGAGGCCACCCTAGATTAAAAAAAACAAAACAAAAAAAAAAAAACAAAACAAAACAAAAAAAAAACAAAAAACAATACACTGTTTTACAATTTATTGCACAGGAAATGACAAAAATATATAAAAATAAATGTAATAATAAACTAGTTTTCTAGAAGAATTAGTGACATCAAAGTACTTTGAAGTCATTTCAGGCTCAACGCCAAGTCAGAATTCTAAAACCTTTTGCTTCTCTTCTGAATGAATGTAATTTTGGCATAATTTTGATGAATGTTTTGGATCGTTTCCTGTTGAAGAATGAAATTTTGACCAATAACTGGTAAACCGGATGGAATCGCATGTCTTTGAAGGATGGAATGATAATTCTCTTTCTTCATAATTCCTTTAACTTGGACCAAGTCTCCAGATCTCTCTTCCCCAAAACNGGAATGGTAATTCTCTTTCTTCATAATTCCTTTAACTTGGACCAAGTCTCCACATCTCCCCCCCCATGTTTTATATGCAGAGCAGCAGCATGAGCAGACTATGCAGCACATTAACCCTAAATGATGTGGGAGAAGGCAGACAGCAGGAATAGAATGTTAAAACACATCAGCAGGGAGTTGGAACACAACAGGAGTGCTGCACTAATACAGACTGATGCCTTCATGAAAAATCATTTCTGTAGCCAGAGTGGCTACATGATGTGCTGCTGTTGACTAATTCTTCTTGAAAACTAGTTACTTATATTTATTTAATGTATTTTTGTCATTTCCTGTGCAATAAATTGTAAAACAGTGCATTGATGATTTTTTTTAAATCTGGGGGTGGCCTCAAACATCTGGTCTGTAGTGTAATTTTGATATGACTGAGGTAAAAATCAATGTTAAAACTTAAGTTTACACTTACAGTATTTAATATTTCACTGAACACAACAGCACTAATGTTACATCACTTCCAATTTCAATTTTTCCTGCAAAATGTTCCTTTATGTCTGTGTCAAGGCTGCTAAAGCTTTCTCTTGATATATTCAGCATGTATTATCTTAAAAAGTTTGAGAATGACTATGAAAGAATGACTTGCCTTATGTTTCTGCAGCTTTTGTTGAAACGTTGACTTATGTAGACTTGAGTAATTTATGCCAAAATGTTTTTTCTTTGTTATTTACAGTGTGAGTTCCTGTCATCATGTTAAGCTGCTTTTTGTGGCAGACTCAGAGACTGATTGAAACAGCTCTGTGACCTGCTGTTTTGCTGAACACTTGAGTACAAGGACACTTGCTTTCCTCTCACTTTTACGTGATTTTGATCGCAAGCTGCTTTGCACTTTCTTTGTGTTACTGAAAAGTATCTGCTTGTCTTGGTGTTTCCGTCTTGCTCAGGCCTTCTCAGGGATAAGAAAATATTCCTGATGCCATTTGGACAATCTTCTTAAATTGTTGAAACCTTTAAAATAAAATGTCTTTTTAAACTGCAGTCATTCAAAGGGACTACATGTTACAGTAAAGAGAATATTTGCTAAATCCATTATGTGATTGTACACTTACAAAATATACAAGCTGCTGCTGCTATTTTCATTAAATTCAAGTGATTGAAAGAGCTAGATGCCATTATTCATTTTTTCCCACTCATCACTTCAGCCATGAAGTGCTGAGGAGAGGGCTCTTTCTAAGTTTGGGACAAATGACATGGGATTGCACAGAATATTTTTTATAATATCTTATGTGCTCAACTTTGAGGACATTAAAGAGCAAAAGTACAATTTTTTTTTTTTTTTTTTTTTTTTTTTAAATTCTAGGCATATGTCATCTTAACTTCGGCAAAGAATGAAAACAAACCACTAGGGGTGTATGGATGCATCCTGACGCATCCATACACTACATGCATGCAATATATGGATTAAACATAAACATTAAACATAATCCTCCTTGAAGTGCTTTAAAACATCCCAGTACTTCTGCGTTGCTCCCACATAGCGTGCTGCAGCTCCTTCAATGTAAAGAAAGTGATGAGTGGCTGCTGTTGATGAATTCTGACACTGTGGTGACATAATACATGTTTGGCAAAGTAAAAACAAAAGAAAAAAAATAATCAAATAGAACTGAATCAGGTGAAAATTTAAGACTTTTCTCTGTGGTCTGTCTGGATAAGAGCAAAGATTTTTTTTTTTTTTTTTTTTTTTTGAGGAGGGTGAACTGTCTTAGAGTGAACAGGAAATTTGTTTTTTTGGTGTAATCTTTATGTCTGTCAAAGTTTTGAATAATTCTTTCAGAATGGTGCATCAAAGACATTGAAAATAAACATCGCAATTGTTGATAATGAAAAGGAGTATTGAGTTTGGAGTGGTGTGCCTTAGTGGTAGCAGATGAGTCTGACTGCTACAGGGTACACGTCCTCATAATGGGTAGATTCTCTCTGTCCCTCTGCTGTCCTGTTTGTCTCAAATGATCCATTCGGTTCATCTATCCACAGGCTGAGAGGCTGCAGGAAGAGATCATGGTTGACAATGCTATGACATTGGAAAGTTGAATGGGATGGAGGAGCTCCAATATCATGCAAAGGAATGACACTGGGACACCATCAAGTGGCACTCTGGTTAGCAGCAGCAGCTACTGTAGATGTCTAAATGTGCAGCTGAAGAAGCAATGGTGGGAAGTTTGGGAGTTCACCGATAGAGGCAGGAGTGATCAGGGAAGGAGTGAAGTGGGTGACAAGAAGGTATTGAAACAGCACAAAAGCTACTAAAGGACAGAGCTTTTAAAAACAGCAGTCTGTGGGTTGCTGGGTAGAATAACTGAACTTGACTTAAAGGCCACGTAGAGCTCAATACATGCACTTATGAGCACATATGCTTTATTTTAGACAGATGATTCATGTCTGCACTTGTGTAGTTTGATCTTGTAAGGGAACGATATAACACTCTGAGCTCCAGCAACATACCACCATTCACGACAAGAGTCTGACTGAACACTGATATAGTTACACGCTAACCCTGTCCTGAGTGGGCTGGCAGCAGAGGATAATTTAGAACTAGGTCACCAAGAAACACACTCAGAGGGTGTCATTTTTGGTCTGTCCCAAGTTTCACGTGGGTTGATCCTGAATTGCTGTGAAAAGACACTACATATGAGCTGAAGTCTCTCAGTGCTGTTTCTGAAGTATACAGTCGTGGCTGAAAATATTGGCACCCTCACATTTTTTTTTTCAAATAATACACCATTTCTTCCAGAAAACTGTGAAATTGAAACATCTTTTGGTATCCACATATGTATTTCTTTGCAGAGGAACAAAACAAAAAAGCTGAAAAAATACTGAATCCTAATTTATTCCACACAGAAATGCATAATGGCCTGGACAATAATTGGCATCTTTTTAGAAGTGGCAAGAAATAATTGGATTTCAAGCAGGTGATTCACCTTGAACTCACCTGTGGTGAGTCACAGGTACTTGCAGTCTAATACTCACTCATTTAGTCAGTTTAAATGGAGCAAAGTACTCATTCTGCTGTTTTGTGTTACTGTATGTACAACACTGGCATGGAGAAAAGAAAAAAATGCAGAGATCTTCTGCTTTCTTCAGAGATCTTCAGAGGTCGTAGCCAAGCATGGACAATCTCAGGGCTACAAGTCCATCTCCAGAGACCTTGATGTTTCTGTACCCACCTTGTGCAATGTTATCAAGAAGTTTAAGGTGTCCTGTTTAAGGTGGTACTGTAGCCAGCCTCCCCGGAACAGGACAGAAGAGAAAAGATGACCAAAGATTGCAGTGAAGGATTGTTTGATTGGTGGAGAAATTACCTCAGATAACTGCAAAACAGATTCAACTGACCTTCAGACACAACTTGCACCATCCGTCATCAACTCAATGAAAGGGGGTTCTACGGAAGGAGACCCAGGAGGACCCCAAGAAAGCCCGGCTGGAGTTTGCCAAAACACACCTGAACAAGCAACAATCCTTCTGGGAGAATGTCCTGTGGTCAGACAAGACAAAATTACAGCTTTTTGGTAAATCACATAAAGTCCATGTTTCCAGGGAAAAAAATGAAGCCTTCAAAGAAAAGAGCACTGTCCAACAGTCAAACATGGAGGAGGTTCTCTGATGTTTTGGGGTTGCTTTGCTGCCTCTGGTACTGGCTACCTTGAATCTGTGCGTGGCATCATGAAATCAGGAGATTACCAAGGTATCTGGAGCACAATGTTCCATCCACTGTCACAAAGCTGCATCTCTGTCAAAGCTCTTGGGTTCTCCAGCAGGACACTGACCCAAAACACACATCAGAAAACACCCAGGAACATCCAAAACAAAACGCTGGACTGTTCTAAAGCGGCAGCAATGAGTCCAGATCTAAATCATTCTGAAGACCTGTGGATAGATCTGAAAACAGCAGCAGGAAGAAGGAGCGTCAGATCTGAGAGAACTGCAGCAGTTATCAAGAGAAGAGTGGCCAAACTGCATCAGAGAGGTCAGGAATCTTAGTGACTCTACAGGAAGAACAGCAGCTATTTTCTCCAAAGGTGTGCTGCCAAATATTAAATCTAGGCTGTCGATAAGTTTCTCAAGACCATTTCTGTTTATTTTATTATTTGAAAGGATATTTATGATTTAAAAGGATATGTTAAGTTCTGAGTCAAAAACTGTACTATTAACAGTGAAATAAAGAATTGTGGAGACAAAATACTTTTGTCAATTGAAATAAGCGCACAGTGAGAGAAGACAGAGAGGAGGGAGCTGTAGAGAGAAAGGAGGGATGCAATCAGTGAATCTGCAGAAAAGCATGGTGAAGAATAAGAAAAGAAATTGAGTGCTGAAGACAGGAAGAGAAATACTGACTTCAGCGGTACGAGGGAGGAGACGTCTCTGCATCTAACTTCAGATAAAATTGCCAAGCCACCAGCACCCACAGGTTGACATATACTTATTCAGATCAAGATCATATAATGTGTTGTCTACTAGTCCCAAAGAGTCACTGTAAGACTTTGTCACATGCCAATCCAAAAGTCCCAACAGCAGCATTAATAACTTTAAAGCAAATTAAATTAAAATACTAAAATGAATCAATAAAATAAAATTAAAAAAAACAAAGAACAAACAGATATCTCTTGTGAGCAGCTTCCATGCAACCACAACCTCCAGCTACCATGTAAAACAAGCCATAGTGTTTTAGAGTGTCTGCTTTCATAAGCAGGGCATGGAAAGATAAATGGATTTGTTGTGTCAAGTAGGCTACAGTAAATAAAATGTTATTTACCATTTGTTTTGATTTAGAAGTTCCACTGAAAGGACAATGCACACATCATTCTGTGGATGACACACTGGCATAACTCCTTTTCCTTGGCTGCTCTCTCTCTCTCTCTCTCTCTCTCTCTCTCTCTTAAAACTTTGGCTGTCTTTATCTGTTTTTTTCTAACTTCCTTCCTAACTAGCCTAAAGGTCTAACTTTTAAAAAAAATATGATTGTCGCCTCTCTGCTTCATTCATTTTGTTTTTCTCTCTTTTTTGCATGTGCACAGCTGCTTTATTTATTTGGATTTTTCACATACAAGTTGCTAGCAAAGAGAGAGTGGACAACATATGCCCCAAACATGAAATAAAATAAAATTAAATTAAGTTAAATTAAATTAAATATTTTGAAATTAAACTCACCCCCAGTATGTCCTTAGATATAGAATAAATAAAACAAGAGCATGTAATGTCCACATTCATCTCTGCTGTGAGGTCTTTCCAAATCAAGACAAATACAGGCAGTGGACAGAAGCCAGCACTCCATGGACTATGATATAAAATATTATGCTAATCTGATGAACTGTGATGTTGATGTCAGTTGAGCCAGGAGAAATTATTTCTGAATCTTTAATTACCCTATAAAAGTCATTAAGTTTTTATGGAATTTGACTTGAGATCATTAGTTCATAAAAATGGTCCCTCATACATGGAATTGCACGGAAGAGCAGAGCAGAGTATTGCTTATGGGGGGNGGGGCAGATATTGTGAATATATGTGTAAAAGATTTTTGGTCCAACTTTAAATAATGAAGAGTACTTCATGACAAACAAAATAGAAGTTAAATGCTTAATTCAATTCAAATTCAAATTCAAAAATACTTTATTAGTCCCTCAAGGGGCGATTCGAAACGTGTAGATTGGCAAACAACAGCATGAATTGACAGACTTCATACAGAACACCAAATACGGCAGAAGACAAAACCTGCAAGTGCACAGTGCGGGCAATGATTTAAAAGCCTAATAAATACAGATACAAAAGTTAAAACAATAATGTGTGTGTGTGTGTGTGTATATATATACATATATATATGTATGTATTGTGATGCCCTCTGGCATCAATGTGAAGGAGTCATGAAGGACATGAGTTGGATCATTTATAATAGCATACACTATTCAGTACCTGGTTGGAATTTAACTGTGTCAGCGATTGCTGTGTTTTACCAATAACTTTGGAACTAACATTTACAACACCTTGCAATCTATTTTTGTCTTTCTGACTCAGAGAGGAAAACCAACAGATAAAAGGTCAAAATGCTTTCGACAAAGGAAAGCATTTTGAATACCCCCTAATACCCCCTTTTGATAATGCATTTTAGATACCCCCTAAAGCCATCAGATGTCATGCCCCCTTAAATATGAATGCTTGATGCCACTGGTGAGGAATTTGATCATAAAGAGCTCAGCAGTGAATATTAGTGTTTAACAGAATGAAGTCTGATGTAATGAATAAATACACATGATAGATTATGTACTTTGTATTTTGGGCTGTAAGTCACACACTTCCAACTACGCACACACACACACACACACACACATACATCCTGTCTATGTTTCCATCAAGCCACTTAGTGCATTAATGATTTATTGAATAACTGATGCGAGGCACTCAGACAGGATGAGTCAGGATGTGACTGTGTGAACTTATCAGGTCCCATCACAACTTTGCTCTGTTCATAGTGCTGCATTCCTTCCATTCAAATACTTTATTCCTTTTCCTGAAGACATTTTCACAGTGACAGACACAACACTGCCACTTATGTCGCACAAATTTAACAAATGAAATGATGGGACGTGATTATGAAAGGATGCCAGGTGATATTGAGCAGTTTCAAAGGGACAGAATGATTATGAAAAAATGTCATTGTAAAGTAGAAATCGAAGCAGTCTTTTGATGTGAAGGCTCTGGGATGCTGGAGCACAGTGTGCAGCCTCTTGGTGTCTTGGGCCCAACTCAACAAAACGCCAATTACTGAGAGGGTGCCGCATGCATTCAGTTATGAAAGCATGAGTTTGACTTGTAGAGGGGAGTATGATACATGTCAGCTGGAAGGTTTAATATTAAGGCTCATAAGTGATGATGGCTGAACACAGAGTCTAACACATGGCATGACTGTACAGCCGTACACACACTGGATGGGTCAGAAACATCTAGACCAGCCCAAGCAGACATGTGGCTGCGAGAAATCAGTTTCATGCTGCTCGTTGCTTGTCAGGTTCATAGAAACTGTAGGTGCAGAAGAGTCAGAGGTTAGGACAGGAAATGGTTCTTATTACGCAGTTCATCAGTTTGACGACTCAGCCTGATGTCCACTGCTGTATCTGAGATAGATGAAAACGCTATTTAACAGCAGTTCTGGACTTTCATAGGAATGCTCAGCCAACTTGTTGCACAATTGTGTATTGATAAATCTTACATGAAAGTCTCTACTGGGTGGATAACTGATTTATTACTAGCACTAAAATAGTGTAACTTTGAAATTGGTTTAGTGTATTTTAGTTCCTATCAGGCCGAGTCTATGACTCAAACAAGAAAATGCTATAGAAGCTGAAATGGCTATAGTTGAAAATTGTCTGTAAATTCTAAAAAGGTGGTAGCTTTGATGTCATCACACATTTTTGTGTGCGTATGTTGCAGCCTCAGTTTTTCTAACAGCCGGCTGTATCATCATGATAAAATGAAATTCTGCAGAATAAGTGAGCATTGTCACTCTGTGGTTAGGAAATGTATTACCAGCTGTTCCCCTGACATGAGTTTAGACATCACAGAAGATGCAATCCATTTTATACGTGAGTGTGCTGCTGTTAAAGGCCGGATTTATCACGCCATCACTCGTAAACAGAAAGAAAAGCATTGCAGCCAAACACAGAACAGTTAACGTGGCTGACGTGGATTAAACGAGGACATTTCTTCTCCACTCCATTAAGATTGCAAAAGATGGCAAAATATTATAAAATAGCATATACTGACTAAGCTGTGACATATTGGAATTTTTTAGTCTCTGGAGTTTTACAACATAAATGAACTTCCCAGTGCTCTAAATATGTTTAATTTTTCAGCAATTAGACAAAATACAAAATTATGGAAAGGTTTCATTCACACCAGTTAATAAAAAGTGAGAAAATTCAGCTCACCCCAGTAGTTACTATAAACATGATACAGACTGAATGTAGGAAGAAAAAAAAAAAAGAAAGAAATGCAATGGCTGGACACAACTACAAGCTTTTAAATGTGTGTGAAATGATATAAACCTGTGTATGAATATGGATAACTTGTCCCTGAAATCCCAGTTGGACTAAGCATAAAGCATTTTTCCTGCTACGTGTGCCAAATGCAGATTAGCAGACGAGCCTACCTGAGCTGATTCTGTATCAAGCTGTTTCCTCTTGAAGCCTGAAAGATGCTGTGTGGTTAAAATGTGAACTGATGCCCATTCACCCTTCAGACTATTACAGATTTTCTTCGATTGCTAACAAGCATGGGTCAAGTACTGAAGCCACTTTTTCAAAACTCTTCATACAGTCTGCATTACAACATGCATCTTGGCCAAACAGTTCATCTGACCCCTAAAATTCACTCAAAGCACCAAAACACTTCATACATGTGTCAAAATAAGCTCGTTCCACCTTAACACCGGCAACAATTCTCACTCAGAAAGCACACGATGTCACTCATAACACACTAACCTAAAAAACACTAACAACAGGCAGTGTTACAGAAATGATGAACTTTGAAGTTTGAATGATTTTTCACATAAATCAGTATTTCATTATAGAACAAGAATAACATCTTTTCACTTTATTGACTGTACTAAAGTAATTTACATGTAAGTATGTATGTCCAGTGCTTGAAGTGGACAAAACAAAAAGAAAGGTGCCAGTACTCCCCTTATCTGTGTGGCTGGTCATCGGGTGAGGTTGGGTAGGGTTGGGGGGGTGGGGGGTGTACACGCTTATATAAATACGGTATATACGCATATATAAATAATTCGTCCAGCTGCAACCTTTGCTATTATTTCCCTCTGCAATATTGTGCAGTAGAGTTCGGAAAATTTATGAGAAGTTCCGATATTCCCGAAATGTCCCGGTACTCTGAAATGAAAATCAAAGAGGTCGATATCGGTATTGGTTGCATCGGAACCGGTGCGTACCGGCCCACTTCAAGCACTGTGTGTGTCATAAGAATGAGTCAGAAATGCAGCAATTTACTTCAAATCGTAATTTACTGTACTTGTAAAAAATAAAAAGTTGAAAAAAAAAAATCTTGAAATTCCGGGGCTGGGTTAGGGTTAGCACCCCACCAACCTTCCTTGATCCATGTTTCCAAACCAAGTCATTCTGAAGCCGTCACTTTTGTCTGTTTGGTAATGACACTAAAAACAGGACACCTGTTTGGAATGACTATTATCTCATTTTATGATAAATATATTCTGCTAAGATTTTCTATATATTTCAATATGTTTACTGCATAAATGCAGGAAATCTGCCGTCATTCTGTTTTGAATGTGTTTTTAACAGTTTTGAAAACAGCGTATTAGCATTTGAAAAATGTGCTGCAGATATCAGGTGTTCTGCAAGTGGAGGAGTTTGAATGGGAAAAGAGTTAATCTATTTTGGAGAATGTGGTCGATGCATTTTGTGTGAAAGCAATGAAAAATGATTGACAGTTTGGTCTGCATAGTTTGCTGGCTTTCTGTTTGCTGACTGTGTGAAGAGTTTTGACAATGTGACTTCAGTTTGGACCAATGCTTGTTACCAATGCAGCAATAAAAAAAAAAAAAAAAAANAAAAAAAAAAAAAAAAAAACTAATAGTGCTCACTTTAATTATCAGCAATAACATTTCCTGTTTTCTTGCAATCAGTCATTTTATAAAGAATTGTCTGATTGTAGTCTGTATTATAGCTCTTCCAATCCTCTTGTGTGTTTCAGGTGGGGAAGGAAACTGTTCAAACCACAGAGGACCAGGTGATGAAGAGAGACATGCCTCCTGCATTCATTAAGTAAGTCGATCTCAGACTGCACCTCCTTGTGAATCGTTATGCGTGTACTAAAAAAAGAAACATGGCTTGTCTTTCTGTATACAGTGGCCGGATAGCAGTAGCAATAACTTCAATCTATCGATCAATCAATCAATCAGAGTTTTATTGTCAAACCATCCACATAATAGCACACAGGTTTCTGCACAACCTCCTGGTGCTACATTTAACATAGTGCATGTAGACAGGAAGTACAGGAACAGGACAAAGAGCAGAGACACAGAATAGTGCAAAGAACACGTTTACTGCAAAGAGTTCACATTTCCATAAAGTTCCAGAAAGTGAGGTTGTGCATTTTGGCATGTGCAAAGAGTTTAAGGATCAGGTAAAGTGCAGTGTCAAATGGAGGTGTGTGTGTGTTTTTATGTGTTTGAATGTGAGAGATTGTGTGGAAGTGTGTCTTCAACTTCAACCAGTGTTTCCTGTAACTGCTGATCAGAAGGAGAAATTTTAGACCAAAACTGTTTCAGTCCATCAGTTAGTTTGTGTATTTCTTGCATGAAGAGTTTTTTTTTTTTTTTTTTTTNTTTTTTTTTTTTTTTTTTTTGCATGAAGAGTTTTCTCCAGGTCAGACCACAGCATTTCTACTGGGCTAAGATCTGGACTCTGACTTGGCCATTCATATATATATATGTTATGCTTCCTGTCTAGGGGAAGGAGCATAACATATGTGGTTTGTTGCATCCCCAGTCCCCAAAACCAACACACTGCTACTTGAATCTTTTTTTCAAAGTATAGGATTTATTACCAGTGAAAGCTATTTACAAGTGAATGTTAATGAAGGCAGATACCAAATGGTGACATATATCAAAGTACAGTGTTTGGAGGCTGAAGACAGAACAGGGCTGCTGCTGTCAGCGTCATGCTGAAGAGCCATGGTTTGAAAGATGCGGGTAATCTGGCCACTAATCAGAAGCAGACACTGCGAACCGAACTCACTATCTCAGCCAACCAGGGATCTCTAATCCAGACAGATGATAGGGACAGATGGAAAGACAGACAGGGACAGACAGACGAAAGATGTACACACGCACACAGAACACGCATGGATGTATGTAGACGCAACACAGTTATATACACATAGGGTAGAGAAGCTGTCATATATAATGGATAAAGTCTCAAACTGGCTTAAGTCCTCATGCCTTACATTGAATATTGAGAAAACTGTAACAATGTAC
>VXCM01003839.1:97500-171896 GCA_014773175.1 Lucifuga dentata
CTGGGCTAACAAGGTGCGAGCCTGCTACACCTGACCCACATACAGAAACTGGCAAACCACATACAGCGCCTCCAGAAAGTTTTCAGACCCCTTTTCAGGTTTACAGATCACTTTCTGCACATGTAGATTTAATTTTAAATGGATGAATTGCCATTTTTGCCCATTAATGTACACTAAATAACCCATCATGACAAAGTGAAAACATGTTGTTTGAAATTTTTACAAATTTGTTAAAAATCAGAAGCTGAAATCTTTCATTTCCATAAGCATTCAGACCTTAATAAGACTTTGACTTTTTAATTAGACTCTGTAGACCCCCTTTGGCAGCAGTTACAGCTGTGAGTCTTCTTGGGTACGTCTCTACTAGCTTTGACATCTGGATTTGGGCAGTTTATCCCGTTCTTTCTGCACATCCTCTCAGGCTCCATTAGATTGAATGGAAGCATCTCAACTCCATCTTCAGGTCTCTCCTCAGATGTTCTGTGGGGTTTAATCTGGGCTTTGGCTGGGACACTCAGGGACAGTCAGAGACTTGTCCTGAAGCCGCTCCAGCGTTGTCTTGGCTGGATGCTTCAGGTCGTTGTCGTGCTGAAAGGTGAACCGTCGCTCCAGTCTGAGGTCGCTGACCTCTGGAGCAGCTTTTCTTTAAGGACCTCTGTATCTGCTGCATTCATCCTTCCTTCAGTTCTGACCTTGGTCAGGGAGGTGACCAAGAACCCACAGGTGCTCTAAGAGAGATTCTGAAGTCCTCTGCAGAGATAGGAGAACCTGCCGGAAGGACAACAGTCTCAGTAGCACTCCATCACTTAGGCCTTTATGGTAGAGTGGCCAGAAGTGGCCAGACAGAAGCACTCCTGAGTTAAAGGCCTATGAACAGCATTTAAAGGACTCTGAGAGCATGAGGAAAAAGATTCTCTGGTCTGATGAGACAAAAATTGAACTCTTTGAGCAGAACTCAAACACAGTGTGCCGAACACCAGGCGCTGCTCACCACCTGGCTGATACCTTCCCTACAGTGAAGCATGGTGGTGTAGCATCATGCTGTGGCTGCTTCTCAGCGGCAGGGACATGGAGACTGGTCAGAACTGAGGGAAGGATGAATGCAGCAGATACAGAGAGGTCCTTAAAGAAAAGCTGCTCCAGAGGTCAGCGACCTCAGACTGGGGCGACGGTTCACCTTTCAGCACGACAACGACCTGCAGCATCCAGCCAAGACAACGCTGGAGCAGCTTCATGACAAGTTTCTGACTGTCCCTGAGTGTCCCAGCCAAAGCCCAGACTTAAACCCCACAGAACATCTGTGGAGAGACCTGAAGATGGCAGTTCACAGACGCTTCCATCCAGTCTGACGGAGCCTGAGAGGATCTGCAGGAAGAAAGGGATAAACTGTCCAAATCCAGGTGTCAAAGCTTGTAGAGACGAACCAAGAAGACTAGCAGCTGTAACTGCTGCCAAAGGGGGTCTACAGAGTCCTGAATTAAGGTCTGAATACTTACGTAAAGGGAAGATTTCAGTTTTTGATTTTTGATAAATTTGTAAAAATTTCTAAAAACATTTTCACTTTGTCATGATGGGTTATTGAGTGTAGATTAATGGGCAAAAACGGCAATTTATCCATTTAAAATTAAATCTACAACACAATAAAATACGCAGAAAGAGAAGGGGTCTGAAAATTTTCTGGAGGCGCTGTAACTCCCTCTTCTGAAGGAGCTTTATATCTTTCCGTAATTCTTTTCTCATTTTTTTGTCTTTAAAAGGGAAAAAACAACAAATGAGTAATATTATTTTTTTCCTTCTTTTATCTGTCAGCATTTTATTCTTATATTTATTTATTAACGTTATTATTTATTTATTATTTATATTTATTTATTTATATTTATTGTATTTTATTCTCAATGTTGCTGAAGTAGAACACATGAAGGCCTTCTCAGCCAGCTTCTTTCTGTATTGGGTAGGGACGTTTTATTAGTATTAGCTGCATTGTAAAAGGGATTAATGTTACTGTTACCACTATATTTTTGTATGTAAGAATATATCTAACAAAGGACTTACAAATATCTGAAAATCATCAAATCAAGGGGAGAATAAATGCAGAGATGTATAATATATTTTACTCCTGGGTTTTGTTAAGAAAGTAAGTCATTGGGAAATTGCCTAAAGCTGAAGTGTCTCCTCCATGCTGCAGACCAGCTAGATGCTTCCTTTATTCTTTTCAGTCACTGAAAATATCCTTATTTTTCTTACAAGCTGTCAGAAATCTACAACAGCACAGGTTTTCTGAGAAATTTTCATTTCCTACATATGAAAGAGACCTGAACATAACAGTTTTTCGTCTGCTCCAGATGAAGTTGTGGGACTGAAAGGACTGAATTGCTTTCTGTAGAATCTCAGGAGCAAAGCTTTGCTGAGCTGCCTTCATTTGATTCCCAGGCCAAAACCAATCAGTGACATCAGACCAGCTCACATGACTGCACACTTAGATTCTTCATGTTCATGTCATTTCATTCATCCATTTGGTTTTTATCCTTTTATCCTTTGCAGGGTAACAGTGTAACAGCATTGATGCTCTTTTCCAGGAACACCCTGCTCACACACTCACAACAACCACAGACTTCTCTGCTGCCACTGAGCAGCTCCACTGGAGCATTTGGGGGTTAGCTGCCTTGCTCAAGGGCACCTCAGTGGTGATAATTAGGGAGGGTCAGGTGCTGCTCATTCACCTCCCCAAACCCAGAATTTCCTGCGAGTTCGGGGATTGAACTGGCGACCCTTCAGTCACGAGTTTGCTTCTCTAACCTTTAGGCCACCACTGCCCCATATACTTTCCTCTTGACCTGTCCTGCATGTTTAATGAAACAAAAAATAAATGCATAAATAAAGCCGAGCCACAGCCAGCTGGTGGATCCATGCCTTCATACCTGTCTTACTGTGAGGCAAGGTGCCAACTCCATCATCCAAACTCCATGTCCTACAGCTCAGGCAGCAACTGAACATGACAGGTTAACATAAACTGCTTCAGCAACTTTCAGAATATCAGAACATTTTATTGATGTGTTATTATTTTATCGATGTGTTATTAGTTTATTGATGTGTTATTATCTGACAGAGGAACAACAAAAACCTTTTTTTTTTTCTTTTAAGAAAAACACTTGAAGTTGACAGAAGGCACTAGGTGCCATGTTGAGCTGAAAACATTTCCCTTTACTTTCTGTCTCCACTTCTGTTTTTTTTGCTCGGTATTGAAACTCCTGTTTTTCTCTTTTTCTTTTCTTTCTTTTCCTTCTTCCTCCTACATTCTTTTCCTTCCTGTAGAAGGTAAGCCTGTTATCTCCCACTCTGCAGTGCCGCAGCATGTGTGTGTGTGTGTGTGTGGACAGAGAACATCTCTATGCTGATATTTAAGAGTAAGCGTGTTGTGATGTACATAGCATGTAGTATTGTGATGAAGAGTACGTAAGTCATGTGCTCAGTATCTTTGTGTGGAGCTGCGTGTCTACATGTTACATCTAACAAATTAGATTTTTCAGCTGAATAACTTATTTTGCAAACAACTGCTGCTTCATCACCTTCATCACCTTTACTTTGTGACGATGGTCACGTTTACTCTGTGATGATGGTCATGTTTAGTTAGGTGGGTGAGAGGATGCGCCTTCCCAGCAGTTGTTTGTGGTGCTAAACCAAAGTTCATCAAGTTCCAATGTTGAGNAGAGGATGCGCCTTCCCAGCAGTTGTTTGTGGTGCTAAACCAAAGTTCATCAAGTTCCAATGTTGAGCACTCAGAGGTGAAAAGGTAGCGCACACACACAGATCTTCAGGTCAAAGTTGACAATTCTCAGTTTCACCTATTTATTTTGGCCATGTCAAACAAACATGCTAAGGTTTCGGCCTGGAGGCCTTCATCAGAACATGAAAGAAACAGGAAGTCATATTACTTATATATAGGAGTTGGCAGATGATTGGCTCAAAAGGGTCACATGATAATTAACTTCCTGAAGTCCCCTGTACATCTTTTAACACTATGACAATGACTAAAAAAACAGGTGAAATGGCAAATATCATGTTAGATTTCACTTTTTTAACTTTTTTAGCTGAGGTTACAAATGCTGATTACACTTTAAGGCTTGTTCAGAGAAAACATTTAAAACTGAAATCATCGTTTAGTCCAGCAGGTGTCATTGTGTTGAGTGNGTTCAGAGAAAACATTTAAAACTGAAATCATCGTTTAGTCCAGCAGGTGTCATTGTGTTGAGTGTGGAGATCCAGTACATTTCCCTCTGAGAGAGTAGTTTTTGGTAGATTGCGCCTTCTGGCTGTAAGAGTTACATGTTCAAGTCCAACAAAGTGCAGAGTGGCTGGAGAGCCATGGTTTGCTTCATGATAATGCTTGGCTATGGCATATTCCATGTTGCCTGTGCGAATAGCTATTTTATGTTCTGAAATACATTGTTTGAGTGCCCTCTTTGTTTGTCCAACATATGCTTGTCCTCAAGGGCATGTAAGCATATAAATCACTGATGTAGTATTGCAATTTATGAAGTATTTTATAGGAAACTTCTTCTTACCAGTGTGTGGATGAGTAAAAACCTTGGTGTTGTTGTTGCAATGACTACACTTTCCACATGTGAAGTTTCCTTTAAGGTGAAGCCAAGTGGTTTGGTTTGGTGGGTTGAAATGTGTGTATGTTTGTCTCTGATTGTTGGTGCTCGTCTGAATGACAGAAGAGGGGGACTTTTGGTAATTCCACACAGCGATGGTTCTGCACTCAGGATGTGCCAGTGTTTATTAATGATCTCCCGGAGTTTCTGGTGACAGTGGTTGAATTCAGTTGTGAAGCTTATTCTTTTTGGTTTTTCAGATATTTGGGTTTAAGCAACTCAGATCTTGAAGATGTTAAAGCATGATTGTAGGTTTTGTCTATTATAGATGGATGGTAATTTCTTTCATAGAATCTTGATTTCATCTCTTCTGCCTTGTATNTATTATAGATGGATGGTAATTTCTTTCATAGAATCTTGATTTCATCTCTTCTGCCTTGTATTTAAAATCATGCAGTTGTGAGTAATTTCTCCTTAGTCGTAAGAACTGGCCCTTAGGTGTGTTTTGTCTCAAATGGTTTGGGTGGTTGCTGTTGTGATGGAGGAGAGAATTGCGTTCCATCGGTTTTCTGTAGATTGACGTGTGGATGCTGCCACCCTGGTTTTTGGAGATGGTGAGGTCTAGAAAGTTGGTAGTATTGAGGTTTTATTCCATTGTGAATTTTAGAAAGGAGCTACTTGACTTCAAATAGGTTGAGCTCTTCCACTGTGCCATTCCAAAATATCAAGACATCATCCAAAAACCTTTTCCACAGTTTTATCTTTGTGCTGAATGGATTCTTGTTTGTGTTGTAGATTACCTCTTCCTCCCAGTGTGCCACCACTAGGGATGCATACAGTATGCTGGGGCAGCTGCTGTGCCCATAGCAGTCCCCTTAGTCTGTAGGAAGTAGCAGTCCTCAAATCCGAACTAATTCTTGGTTAACACCAGGTTAAGCATTTCCAGTAATAGTTCATTAGGAGGTAGGGTTCTGGGGGTCTCTTTGGGAAAGATACTTGGAGATTAAAGTTAAGCCTATATCATGAAGAATGCAAGTATATCAGCTTTCCACATCCATAGATACAAGTATGGTTGAATTGTCTACAGTATAGTTATCAAAGAAATTAAGCACATCTTTTGTGTCTTTTAAGAAAGAGGGAGTGGATGTTACCAGGTTTGATACCAAATTTTGGGTTTGGTACCAAATTTGATAGAGGTTCAGTAATGGATTTTATGCTTGAGACAATGGGTCTTGATAAGATAAGATAAGATAAGATAAGATAAGATAAGATAAGATAAGATAANTTGAGACAATGGGTCTTGATAAGATAAGATAAGATAAGATAAGATAAGATAAGATAAGATAAGATAATCTTTATTAAACCCACACTGGGGAAATTCCCTTGTTACAGCAGTTTTGGATACAGAGTGCAGGGAAACAAGTGAAAAAATATAAAAAGGACACTCAGAAAATATAAATACACTGTGCTTCAGTTAAATACAAGAAAATATAAAACATACATACATACATACATTAATGAAACATACATTAATGAAACAACTTAAACATGTTATATACATAAGTGAAACTGAAATGAAATTGAAACACTATATACAATATGGATTGCACACCAGGAGAAATTACACCTGGTTATTAATAATTGCAGCTAATATAAATGGATGTTTGCACAGTTCCCAATAAATATAAATGCAACCATTGTACATGTTTGCACAGTTCCCAGTAAATATAAATGCAACTTATTGTACATGACTTATGGTATTCAACAACAGCAGACAGCAGGGTTACATCATGTTGTTGTATCATTGAAGAGTCTGACTGCTGTAGGGATGAAGCAGGGTAGCGCTCCTTCTTACAGCGGGGGTGTATCAGTCTGCTACTGAAGGAGCTGCTCAGGTCCCTCACCATCTCATACAGAGGGTGAGAGGTATTGTCCATAATGGATGTCAGCTTGGCTAACATCCTCCTCTCACTCACTTCCTCTACAGAGTCCAGACAGCATCCAGCACAGAGCTAGCTCTCCTTACCAGTTTGTTAACTCTGTTCCTGTCCCTGTCAGTGCATTCACCTCCCCAGCAGACCACTGCACAGAAAATGGTGGATGCCACCACTGTATCATAGAAAGTCTTTAACAGTGTCCTGCATACTCCAAACGACCTCAATCTCCTCAGCAGATGGAGTCGACTCTGGCCCTTCTTGAACAGGACATCTGTGTTGACGGACCAGTCCAGTTTATTGTTAAGGTGAACACCCAGGTATTTGTAAGACTCCACAGTCTCAATGTCCAGTCCCTGGATGTTCACCGGTGTGGTCAGGGGTGACTTCCTCCTGAAGTCTATCACCATCTCCTTTGTCTTGCTGGCGTTGATGTGAAAGCGGTTGATCTCACACCAGTCAACAAAGTCCTTGATGACCCCCCTGTATTCCAGTTCGTTCCCATCAGATACACATCCGATGATGGCTGTATCGTCAGAGAACTTCTGTATGTGGCAGTGGTCTGTGTTGTATGTGAAGTCTGATGTGTACAGGGTGAACAGAAAGGGGGAGAGCACCGTACCCTGTGGGACCCCGTGCTGCAGACCACCACATCAGACACACAGTTGTGAAGCCTCACACACTGTGGTCTGTTGGTGAGGTAGTGGATGGTCCATGCAGTCAGGTGGCAGTCCACTCCCGCTCCCTCCAGCTTCCCTCTGAGCAGTGATGGTTGTATGGTGTTGAAAGCACTGGAAAAGTCAAAAAACATGACCCTCACAGTGCTCCCAACATGCTTCAGGTGTGAGAGGGATCGGTGCAGCAGGTAGATGATAGCGTCATTCCACCCCAATGCCGGGCTGGTAGGCGAACTGCAGGGGGTCCTGCAGTAGGGAACGGAGGTGGTTCAAGATGAGCCTCTCCATGGTCTTCATCAGGTGAGAAGTCAGGGCCACAGGTCTGAAGTGGTTGGGCTCTCCAGGGTGCGCGGTCTTTGGCACCGGAACCACACAGGAAGTCTTCCACAACACTGGAACTCTCTCCAGACTGAGGCTCAGGTTGAAGATGTACAGAACCACCTGATANACCGGAACCACACAGGAAGTCTTCCACAACACTGGAACTCTCTCCAGACTGAGGCTCAGGTTGAAGATGTACAGAACCACCTGATAGAGCTGATCTGCACAGTCCCTGAGCAGTCTGGAGCTGAGGCCGTCTGGACCTGCAGCCTTCCTTGCCTTGGTCTTCCTCAGCTGATTTCTCACCTGGTTAGCTGTAAGGCAGAGGCTGGGAGGGGTACTGGGGAAGGGGGCTGGCTGTATTTGGGGGAGATGTGGGGAGGGGGATGGAGTGGTGTTGGGTGAGGAGGGTGCAGGTAAGGACCCAGATGCACCGGAGGAGGGGGTGTGCAGCAGGCAGGGAGGGGGTGATGGAGACTGGAGGGTGAGGGAGGTGATGTGGCCAGAATCAAACCTGTTGAAAAACAGGTTCAGTTCATTAGCCCAGCCCCGGTCTCCAGACTCAGGAGCTCCTCCACCACCCTTGTTGTGCTCTTCCACCACCCGAGATCTTTTCCAGGCCCCTCCAGACCTCTCTAGCATTGTTCTGCTGCAGGTGTTCCTCCATCCTCCTCCTGTAGCTGTCCTTACATCTCCTGATGTTATATTTCAGTTCTTTTTGCACCCTTCTCAGTTCCTCTTTGTCCCCTGATCTGAAAGCCCTCTTCTTTTCGTTCAGCATGGCCTTCAGCTCAGGGGTCACCCATGGTTTGTTGTTGGAGAAACACCGTACCTTCCTGGTTGGCACAGTGTTCTCCACACAGAAGTTTATATAGTCTGTGATNAGAAACACCGTACCTTCCTGGTTGGCACAGTGTTCTCCACACAGAAGTTTATATAGTCTGTGATGCAGTGAGTCAGGCTGTCAATGTCCTCCCCGTGAGGCCTGCAGAGTACCTCCCAGTCCATTGTTTCGATGGATGGATGGATAATGGAGGTTTATTTGTATCTTTATGTATTTTTAGGTTACCATACAGTATTGGAGTTCTGGGATACTGTTCTGAGAGGAAGTCAAAGTCTTTCTGTGAGATCCAGTTGCATTCAATGGCATGTTGGAGAAGGCTGTCAATTTCATTTTTAATTTTATTCACTGGGTTGTTTTTAAGCTCCTTGTACGACTCTGTGTCTTCCACATGAATAAGCATCTTGTCCCGACAGTAATTTGCATCCATGATCACAATACCACCTCCCTTGTCTGAAGATCTGATTGTGATTTCTGGATTGTTCTTTAATTCCATCAAAGCTTGAGGTTCAACCTTGTTGAGATTGTGATATTTTGGTCCCCTGTCTTTTTTAGTCATTTCTTCCATGTCATGTTCTATTAATTTACCAAACGTGGTGATAATTGGACTTACATTTGTAGTGGGTATAAAAGTTGAAGGTCTAGTAAAAGGAGTTTGCTTTGAGGTCCCACTAAGAGGCATTGTGATTATGGTGTGATGATTGTCACGTTTACTTTGTCGTGATGATGATTGTCATGTTTACTTTGTGATGAAGCAGCAGGACAGAAATATGTCAGAGTGTCTGAGAACACAAACACATCACTTACTGATGACCTGTCCTACATCACTCTCTGCACACAGCTAGGTCAATGACACGTCTGTCTGTCTATCTCTGTGTGTGTGTGTGTGTGTGTGTGTGCGCGCGTGCGTGCGTGTGTGTGCGTGTGTGCGAGTGTTATTTACTGAGAACTGCTAGAAAATTACTGTCCACTTAGACCACAAATTACAATTAAAGAAAAGCTAACTGATGTCTGGAAAAATCAATAATCAATGAGCTTGCTGAACACTTTAAGGAAAGGGCTCATTTGCTTCCCGCTGTAAAAAGTTTTTCCCCGCTGTAAAAAGTTTTTGTCTGCACCATGAAATGGCCACAGCATTTTAGATGTGAGATGCTTCATCTCCTTCAGATGTTTGCTTTTGAAGCTGATTAATTTGGCTGTTCAGCATTTCTGAAAACATTTTACTTGACTTAAGTTGTCAGAAATTACTTTATCAATAGCAAATAAATTACTTACTGTATTATGCTTTACTATTATTATTACAGTAATACATTACTGTAATATAAAGTATGGTTTTTGTTGCCATATTTAAAGCTCATATTTAGCACCTTTACTGTAAAAAGGCGTAGTGACATTTATAACGTGATGGCTTAATAAAGGTTTACTTACTGCAGTGCAGCAAGTTTACACCTGTTTGTTTCTAAAATGTAAAGCATTGGTACATGATTTTTTGATTATTAGTAAAGCACATACTGTTAACAGGTATGTGATATTGTAGGAGGTGCCTTACTATTTTTATGTACGCTGCTGTTTGTTCTGTACCTCAGGATATGGAGACTTTGAAGAGATCACTGGCTTTGATTGGATCAAAGATGGCTCAGGCTAAGAGTTGGCTCAAAGACCCTCATGGACAGCCAGGTAATCGCTCTCTGCTTTCTACTAAAACTCTTGGAATTCCACTTATTCTGTGCTTGTCTTTGTCCTTAGGAGAGCCTGGTGAAGTTGCTTTGTGCGTAATTCTGGATGAGGCTGGTAAGGTGGGAGAGTTGTGCACTGGGAAGGAAAGGAAAGATATACTGGGAACCACTAAAGCTCTGGGACAAATGACTGACCAGCTGGCAGATCTCAGAGCCAGGTAGCATGTCTATGAGGAGAAGTGCTGTTTCACACGTTCTTCAGCGTCTTCATTTGATGTCATTTGTTGCAATGTGTTTGTTGTGTGTGACAGAGGCCAGGGCCCGACCCCAGGGTGTGTGCAGCGTGCAGGCCAGTGTTCACAGGGTCTAGACCTGCTGTTCAACAAGGTGGACAGTGCTTCCCGGAGACTGGAGGCTCTAGTCAACGCCAAGCAGGCTGTCGCCAGAAGACTAGATGCTGCACAGGTCAAATCAATAAGTGATGTCTCCTCTCATTATAACCATCCTGTGTGTGTGTGTGTGTGTGTGTGTGTGTGTGTGTGTGTGTCTGTTTTTTCCATGTGCATTGCTCTTGCAGTCTCAGGGACGAGTGTACGATAAGATAGCCTTTATTGTCCCAAAGGGAAATTTGTCTTGGACCAAGAGAGCACACAGAGCTGACAAACATCAACAACTTCACATCTAAAAAACCTCTGAGTGCAAAACTGAAGAGCACAGAAAGATAGCAAAATAAATAAAATACATAAGTGCAAAATTAGTAGCAGCCAGAGGAGATATTGCACATGTGCCCGTTATAAAGTGCTGAGACTAAAAAATAAGAAATGCAATAAAACAAGATCTAAAAATGGCAATGATTTAAAAGTCCTGGTGTCCATATGTACATTCATATCTATATCTTGATGCTATTTAAAAGTCTGGTTGGGGTAAATGGATTGGCACCATGGCACTTTGCAGGGTCTGCCTGAAGGAGGAGCTGGTGTTCTGAGTGGAGGATGTGCGTTGCTGACAGTTCATACATGGATTGGATGTTCTTGTCCTCCAGTGACCTTCATGGAGATGTGTACCATGCGAACCAGCTGTGATTTATGCACAGAGAGGTTACCGTACCAACCAACATCCCATATCTGATCACACTCTCCCGCAAGGCCTGCTAAAAATAATGTACAAACATTTACAATTTACTCCAAACACTCTGAGCCTGTGTAGAATGTGTCGTCTCTATTGCAGGCAGGAGCACAGGCTGTCCAAGTGGGACTTCCAATGAAAGCTACTGTCCAAATGCATCCCCATGTATTTATATGGGGAGACTTGTGTAATGGGTACATCATGGATGACCACTGGCTATGAACACCCACTGCCCTGGGATCTAAAACCACCTCTTGAGTTTTTTTTTTTTTTTTCTCATTGACAATGAGATGGTTAGCATCAAACCACTTCACAAACCTATCTACCTCAGAGTGGCATACAGAAGAGCTGGTATTCTAGAAAGAAAACTGAGAATTGCAGTGTCATCTCAGAATTTGAAAAGGTGGGTACTTATCCAGTCAATTGTATAGAGTGTGAACAGGACAGGTGAGCTAACACAGCCTTGTGGAGCGCTGGTCTGCCTCGTTTACTCTGTCCTGTTGTGTTCTGCTGGTCAGGAAGGAAAGAGACCAGTTAATAATAAGAGGACATTCATGTCCTCCGATTTCTGAACTAGCAAGCTGGACTGGAGTATATTAAAAACTCAGCTAAATTCCACAAATAAAAGACATTTATAGGCTTTGTTGTTATCAAGATGCTTACTAACAAGGTGAGTGATATCGATGATAGCATCGTCAGTACTGCGTCTCTGTCTGTAAACAAACTGAAATGTTTCTGAGGAAGATGAGGACTCTTCTCAAGGATCATGATCATATGACTGATCCAAGATGGCACACACTCGGAGCCTCAGGCGTAACCCTAACCCTAACCCTAACCTTAACCCTAACTGTACAGATGCATAGTAATAAAGAAGACAAACAAACTTACTGACTTCCTTCCAGATGCAGATGGCTTCAAAACCGAACTGCGCGTGCTGCTGAGGCTCCGAGCTGGATGAGTGATAGGAATCGCTCATTACAGTCTGCTGAACCTAATAGTAGATGTAGTAGGCCCCTACTAGCCCATTCGTATAGGTCTGCTTTTGCGCTGTTAACGTCGATTCAGTGGTTTGATATTTGTCCGACCGGGTGAGCCCAATCACATCGACTACAACAAAGTTCAGCAGAACGATCAACAAGCCAAATGAGACTATCGTTTCTTCTACAACAGACATCATTCTGTACGTCCTTTGTCAGAGCTACAGCCAGGTCAATTGGATGGAGGAAAAAGGCCGGAAAACACCAGCACCAGAGCCAAGATCCTACTTTGTCCAAACTGAACAGGGTATGGTCGCCTGCAGAAACAGGAGACACATCCAGGAGATGCTCCTGTCAGAGCCATGGAGCCTGGGATTGAGGGACGAACCTTTGTCTCCAAAAGTGACATGAGCCTGTCTCCTGCTCCCTCAGATACCTGTTGCTCAGGGTCCACCAGTGCCTAAGACCTGCTGACTGACATTAAGAGAACCTTTTATAGGTTCAAGGACTACGTTTCTAATGGTGGGGCCACACCAATTGTGAACAATTACAAAAAGACTGGCATCACATTTAATGACTGAATGCCTGCACACGGGCATTCAGTAACAACAGCTGTCTGGCGAAAGCAAATCTACAGCCTGAGCACAGAGGGTCACAGGATACAGCACTCACCAAACTAACGCTTCCCACAATACCATTACACCAAAACAAACATGGATGCTGTACAGCTCACAAATGTCGTTGTCTGCTCAACAATTTCCTCAGAGAAAAAGAAGAAAGTAGAGAAACGCAGGAAGTGATGTAAGTTGTGGATGAGAAGGGAGATGGGCAGTGTGGGCTGCATTCCCTGCAGCATTTAATATGCATCAAGTTAACTTCCTGTTTCTCTTTCTCCTTCCTCTGTCGTGTCGCCAGCTGATGTTTTCATTGGTTATTGAAAACTACCGTTGAGATTTGAGTCTTTCACCCACATTTACCTGTCAACTGTCAAGAGATTTGACCTGATAAATTCAAACACGATTGATTGAATCGTGACCTCGCCAACTCGGATCAGCTTCAGACAGATCTGGATCTGTCACTCACACACACACACACACACACACATCAATTACAGCTACAACTCTGCAGCACAATGCCTTCAGCTGCCCCTGACAAACCTGGACTCTACCCGACCTCTAAAGCTTACCAATCTGCCTCCAAAAGCGCATGATGTGGCCTCAGCTGTAGTGAGACTTAGATTCATTTGAATGGACATTCTAGTCTCCTAGTGATTTGTGGTGATTGAAGTAGTCTCACCTCTTGAAGGGAAGGAGAGAGAAAAGAGTACAAATACATTTTTGGGTTTGATTATAATTTATATTAATGCTTTATTAATTGACAGTAACAGCTAAAATATTGTTGAAATTTATTTAATTTAAATATACATTTCATTTAAATGTAGATTGCATGCTCTGTTAAAAAAAGAAACAAACTAAAAGGGGGGCTGTGATATTACATTATAAATAGTTCACCCAGCAGATATCGCTGTTCTTTATGTAGACGTCAGGTTAGAGTGTTGGACAGTAGAAGAGGATCAGCAAGTTACGGTAATAGATGAGTGTGTGTGTTACTTAGCACGAGTTCAGTAAAGCTGATGTTCAGTTCAAAAGTCGCAGTCCACTGGTCTTTTCATGACAAAAACATAAAACTGTAGACAACAGGTCAAAAAGGAGCAGCAGCACTTGGTCCGGGTCGCTCGCAGAGCAGCGCCAAATCATACTTTCAGTGTGATGGCTTGTAATTTAAGCAACAAAGCTTATTCTCATTTAAGATAAAGTAAGATAAAAATTTATGCTTTATTTAATTTATTTATTTTAGGTGTAAAACAAATGGTGTATGTGCGTTGTTTAGGCTTGGCTGGCTGATCCTAATGGGGGTCCTGAAGGAGAAGAGAACATCGGAGCATTACTAGCAGAGGCCAAACGTATTGCTGATCTATGTGAAGACCCCAAAGAGAGAGATGACATTCTTCGTTCTATCAGCGAGCTTGCAGGCCTCGCTGCCAGACTTGTGGAGCTACGCAAGCTGTACGCTTTTCCTCTTCTTCCATTCTCTCGTGCTCTCTTTGGCTCACACAACAGTCAAGTTTTAGAAATTAGCTCATTTCTTGACCCACTTTTCCAGGCTCAAGCTACAACCTCATGTAGCCAGTAGGTGGCACAATTTATCTGCATGGAAAAAATGTTGTCCATTGACCTCAGACCTTAATCCTACAATAAGGATTCAGACAGTTTGAGTGTGGTGGTGAACATATGTATGTGTTGCTATGGTGTTCAATGGCTATGGAGGGTCAGCGAAGTTAAAAATGAGCTCATATCAAAGGAAATGCTGTTTTATTTGCAGAAATAACTAGTTGACTAATTGATTTGTCAAAGAGGAAAATTAATCATCAAGTTTGATAAACCATTAAGGTTGTTTTAGGTAAAAATACTACAAACCTGCAGCTTCTCAAATGTAAAGGATTTGTTGCTTTTCTTCATTTTTTACAGCCTCTGGGTTTCTTAAACTGTTGGTTACACAACATAAACATTTCTATAACCAGGAGGTATGCCAGTCTGTCTTTGTGAACACTTATTAGTGCCGCTGTAGGAAAAATCTCTGATGTGATGTGTCAGTTAATTACTTTCACCCTCTGAAGCCATTGTCTGTATATACATTTCCTTATTTTTAGACACAAATCAAAAATGATTAACAGACTGGCAGGCCTTTCTGCGGCTTGCTGATATTGTTTTTCTGTCTATGGCTGTCCCAGAGGTAAAGGTGATAGTCCAGAGGCACGTGCATTGGGAAAGCAGATTGGAGCAGCACTGCTGACCCTGCAGACCAAGACCAACCGGGCTGTGGCCAACATGAGGCCAGCCAAACCCGCTGTCACCTTGGAAGGAAAGATGGAGCAAGCACTCCGTTGGGTCAACAACCCTGGGGTGGATGACCGAGGAGTAGGTGGGTTTCTTTGCCTTCTTTGCCTTTTGTCAGCCTGTGTGAATGTTGGAAAACATGTGACAATGGTTGTGGCAGCATCAGCAGCATATGAGACTCTTTACATGTGTACTAGTGTTGGCAGTTATGGGATCATGAAAGATTGAGGTGTTTTCAATCAGTGTAGAGATGAAGACAACAAAGTGTTTCAGTCATACAACACTGCTGAAAATGGCACTGAAAACTGAACCTACTGATATTTCATTAAAGTGGTTTATCTAATATAGCCTCCATCCAAGTAACTTTTCTTGGAACCCAGGAAATTGGGTTTTCTATTGTCAGTAATAGGATTAGGAATGATAAAATCGTATTGTATGCAATATTATTATTATTAATTGACAGTGTTACAGCTGTAACACTGTCTGAACGAGCAAGATAAAAGGAGTGAATTGGTTCATGAGAAAGCGAGATGTTACTTTTTGTTTTCATTATTTCAATTTGGTCAAGTACTAAAGCAGAAAAACAGCCAGACGTGCTTCATTCCTTCCTGGAAGTTTCAGCTTCCCTTTCCATCTCTATATGTCTCCTTTCTAAAAGTTTAACGTTTTTACACTGTGAAAATTAAGTTGCAAACTGTACTGTCACCTTTAAATCTGTTACTGGCCTGATGTGCCCAATCTTCATGGATGCAAGAGCTGTTGTACTGAAGGACCCTTTAATCCATGAGATACATGTGGTTTTTAGCTGCTAACATTATTATTTAGTGGAAAAGCCTTTTTAACATTCCATTCTTACTAATTTGACTTCCTCTGTTGTTTATCTGTTGTTATATTTGTGTGTCATCATTTTATTATATCTGATTTTTTCCCCATGCTTCCCTGTGGGAGCAGAGTATGAAAGGCTACAGTGCAGCACAGGTACCTGTCCACTGCCATCCTGGTGCTTTTTTAAAGAAGAGCTCATTAAAAACCATCTACCAAAGCACACAGCAGCTTTTTCTCTATATGAAAATGAGTGAGAGTGACCTTTGACCTGTGTCTCTCCCCAGGACAAGCAGCAATTAGAGGAATGGTGGGAGAAGGAAGGAGGCTGGTTGGAGGCCTTTTAGGCCCATATCGACAGGATCTGATTGGACGCTGTGACCGAACAGAAGCTTTAATGACATCTTTGGCAGACATGGCTGGCAGGGGCGAAACTGAAGCTCCTCGTACACAAGCTACAGCCGCACAGCTACAGGACAGCCTGAAGGTCAGCCTTCTCACTGAGTGACATCTGAAATTCTACGTGTTTAATATTGCAAAATGAGCAATTTAAGGAATGTTTTTATAAAGAGCTCTACCTAGTGAGCTGATATGGCACACTCTGCTTCTACCAGGACTTGAGGGGTCGAATGCAGGAAGTGATGACTCAAGAAGTGTCTGATGTTTTCAGTGATACCACCACCCCTATCAAATTACTGGCTGTTTCTGCTACTGCTCCTCCTGATGCCCCCAACAGGGAAGAGGTCCATACACCGTATTGTTTTTTTCAAAATGATCTCTTCCATTAATTTCAAGTGATCAAAGACTGGAAGCCCAGTAGATTCAGTTTGCAGTGATTGTAGTTTAAATGTAACATGGTAATGTTTGTTTTAGGTTTTTGAAGAACGTGCAGGAAACTTTGAGGCCCATGCCGGTCGTTTGGGAGCCACTGCAGAGAAAGCTGCTGCCGTGGGAACAGCCAATAAGAGTACAGTGGAGGGGATACATGCTGCTGTGAAACATGCCAGGGAGCTCACACCACAGGTGCTTCTGGTTGCTTTAGTGTCCACTAGTGCAGTTCCTGTTGAAAACGTGCCTGTTCGGACCAAGCCGGACTTTATGGTGCGCACTGCAGCCTGCCATTAATGCCCATGGAGTGGAGCTCCATGGGCATTAATGGCAGGCTGCTGCTGCACCCGGATATCCTGCCACACGGACTACTTTTTACAGGCACAGCTCAATTTGAGAACCGGTCATCTAAACAACTTCACGTGCAACCTGCACGTCTTTGGGTCCTGATCAATAAACCTGCTGAATATCAACTTCATACAGCGCTGGGTTCTAGAGACGTTGGTGCCACATACAGATTTCTATCTTTGTAATTCTGATTATAGTTAAGATGCATCCATGAAGCATGTACACAGAATTTAGCCTTTGTTCAAAACATACCGAAGCCAAATTTTTAATATTTTAATAACTGGTGCCTCTTAAGTGAGGAGACTGACTACAAAAACAGGATTAACATGAGGGAATTCATCTGTAGATAATTAAGGTTTTTAATTCAAAATAAATAAACAAATTTACTACTACTACTACTACTACTACTACTACTACTACTACTACTACTACTACTAATAATAATAATAATAATAATAATAAGGGACTAAGACAGTTAGTACTGAATGACCAATGCACACACGACATCCCTTTATTATAAAATATGCAATCAGTCTCCACTAAACATTTAAGCATACCAAGCACCTGCAGCAGAGAGAGAGAGAGAGAGAGAGAGAGAGAGAAGTGATCCTGCAAAGTATATGAAGCGCCATATAGGACAAAACTCTATGTTTTGTTCACACTCATGCTAGTATGATTATGCATATAGTACTAACAACCGCATATCGTGCACATAGACATGTCAAAGCATGCACACGCACTAGTATGACCACGCATAGACACTACTACATAGACACTACTACTTCTACTACGTGCACAGATTATACATGTGTGAATGAGAGCTCATCATAACATCGAGTTAATATGTCTGTATGAGAGACGATACATGTATGAATGAGAGATCATCATACATACACCATCATCATACACCAACATCACATGTTGGTGCCACAGACAAAGATTTCTGGCTTTATAGATAGATAATTGCATACATGGGATAAAATATGTAGCCATAAGAGTTTGTCAAACAGAGTCTGAGTATGTCTGCGTATGTCTAGGTGACCTCTGCTGCTCGAATCTTGTTGAAGAATCCTGGAAACAAAGCAGCATATGAACACTTTGACACCATGAAGAACCAATGGATTGACAATGTGGAGAAACTCACAGGTAAGGCCACAACTGTCACAAGTCCCACATTAATTATTTTGTTGACAGTGTAAAGTGAAGTGTACATAGAATCATTTACAGTATTAATAAAAAGATTTTAAAAAAAGACATTTTCTAAATTTGTACAGTAACTTGCTGCGTACCAATATACTGTACGTGTGTGAATACACATGCATGAGCATCACTCTCTGGCCTCAGGTCTAGTGGATGAAGCCATAGACACCAAGTCTCTGCTAGATGCTTCTGAGGAAGCTATTAAGAAGGGCATTGACAAGTGCCGAGTTGCGATGGCAAATGTTCAGCCGCAAATGCTTGTTGCGGGTGCAACAAGCATAGCAAGACGAGCTAATCGGGTGCTGTTGGTGGCTAAGAGGGAAGTGGAGAACTCTGAAGATTTGCGGTTCAGAGACACCGTGAAACATGCCTCAGACATCCTGTCACACACTATCTCTCCCATGGTGATGGATGCCAAGGCAGTAGCTGGGAACATACAAGACAAAGGTAAACTACACAAGCCTTCCGTGATATGATACTACATATGACAACAGCTGTCCATTTGTTCAGATGCTTAATGTTGTTTGTTCTTTGGTAATTCAGTCTGTCTCAGCCTGGTTCCTTATCTCTTCCACAGCTCTGCAGAAGGCCTATTTGGATTCCTGTCTGAAAATCCTGGCTGCAGTTGGAAAAGTCAGAGAGGCCTTCCAACCTCAGGAACCTCAGGAGCCTGACTTCCCCCCTCCACCCCCTGATCTAGACCAGCTCCACGTGAGTGCACAAATACTCACATGGAGCGTACCACTCAGATTCAGTTCCTTTCAGTGGAAACACTTGGAACCTAATACACATAATGAAAACAAGATTTGCTTGAAAAGGTGAAGTAAATTTCTGCAAACATTTTTTTATTTGTGCCAAATGACCAACAGCAAACTGTCTTGGCAAAGTTAACCAACATGGAGTCCAACAAGGAGGAAGTTTTTATTTATTTATTTATTTTAGCTAATATCACCCTGTGGTGTAGTTTTCAGTCAGCTGTGACACATGATAAAGTAGATGGTATAACTGTGTTAAATGTGTCCTAACAATATCTACACTATAGGCCAGAAGTGTGAGGCAGATTTAAAAAAAAAAAAAAAAAAAAAAAAAAAAAAAAAATAATCAATACACTGTTTGTTTTACAATTTATTGCACAGGAAATGACAAAAATATATAAAATAAATATAAGTAATTAGTTTTGAAGAAGAATTAGTCAACAGTAGCACATTATGTGGCCACTCTGGCTACAGAAATGATGAAATACAGAAATTAAAGCATCAGTCTGTATCAGTGCAGCACTCCTATTGTGTTTCAGCTCCCTGCTGATGTGTTTTAACATTCTATTCCTGCTGTCTGCCCTCTCCCACATCATTTTGGATTAATGTGCTACACAGTCTGCTCATGCTGAATCTGGGGGTGGCCTCAAACGTCTGGCCTATAGTGTGTGTGTGTGTGTGTGTGTTTACAGTTCTGTGCAGAAGTCTTAGGCCACCCTAAAAATTTTCGTGTGAGCAGGTATTTAAGACCAGAAGAATTTATTTTGTGGACCAGACATAAGAAAACATTGTGACAAATATATTTACATTTAAATAAGCTTACCGATTAAACAAAACCCAAATATTTGGTAAAATATAGAGTCTGCAGTCAGCATTTGGTATGGCCCTAAGTAAACTGTGGTGAGAAATTATANTGGTAAAATATAGAGTCTGCAGTCAGCATTTGGTATGGCCCTAAGTAAACTGTGGTGAGAAATTATACTGATAGAGCCTTTCTGACTGAGCGGCCTGTGCCCCGTACCTGAAGACTCCAGTAATGTTGTAAGCGCCCGGTGATCTGTCCGGAGTGTAAAGAGATTGCTATGCAGGTGCATGTGCCAGCGCTCACACACTCAGACGCAGGCCAGAGCCTCCCACTCACCCACTAAGTATTTCTGCTCTGTTGGGGTTAGGGACCGAGAAGCAAAGGCGATGGGGTGTTTGGTNCCCACTAAGTATTTCTGCTCTGTTGGGGTTAGGGACCGAGAAGCAAAGGCGATGGGGTGTTTGGTGCCATTTTGGATTTGGGACATCACTGCCCCCACAGCTGTATTTGAGGCCTCACAAGTGAGGAGAGTGGAACTGGAGAGGGTCGAAGTGGGCTAGCACTGGTGGAGAGGTGAGCTGAGACTTCAGCTGATGGACAGCAGCAGAACAGGCAGGCGTCCCTGTTCACAGTGCGTCCCTCTTTAGGAGCTCGCATAGAGGGGCTGTAGTGACAGAGTATTGGGACAGAAAACGAAGTAGGCTATCATCCCCAAAAGGAGACCAGCTGAGCTTAGCTGGAGGGCTCAGGAAGGTACAGTATGGCTTCCACGTTAGAGGGGAGGGGAGTGAGTCCCTGCGCGATCAGGCAAAAACCCACAAACTCGACAGCAGGGACCGAGAAGACACACTTATCACTATTGAGGGTAAGGTTATGGCTAGTGAGGATGTTGAGGACCTTCTCCAGGCATTCGTCATGTATTCTGGATGTTGGTCCGTGCACCAGTGTCATCCATCGCCACATAGGGAATGCCAGCAAAGATGGTAGACATGATTTTTTGGAAGCAGTTGGGAGCTGAACTGAGGCCAAAAGGCATACATGTGTAGCGGAAAACCCCAATGTGTGTGACAAAGGCAGTGAGAGGTCGGCTATCAGGGTGTAGAGGAACCTGAAGGTAGCCTTGGCGGAGGTCCTGTTTGAGGAATATGGTGGAGCCATGGAACTTAACTGTAAGTTCCTCCACTATAGGTAGAGGGTATTTGTCGGGGATGACTGCCTTGTTGACCATACAGAGGCCAACACATGGACAGAGTCCCCCAGACTTTTTCTTGGCCACCACCAAGTTGGAGATCCAAGGTGATGTGTCCACCCATTCAATAATGCCCATGTCTGACAGTTTCTGAAGCTCTACAGTCACTTCCTCATGCAGGGTGAGGGGAAGGTGGAGTAAGGGCTGAATGACAGGGCGAACATCAGGCTTGAGGAGGGGCTGGTGGTTGAAGGCCCTAAGGCAGCCCAGGCCAGTGAATAGAGAAGGCCACTCCTGCTGCCATCGTGAGGACACGGTAAGGATGGCAGTGCCATTCGTATCTCTAAGAGAGAACCCCAGGGAGCTAAATAGGTCCAGGTCCCAGAGATTGGCCCCATGATGAGAAACCTGAAAGGTAAATGAGGGCAGGATTGTGTGACAATGTCGGACAGGAAGGGTGATTGTGCCAGCCATGCTGATTTCAACGTTTCCTCTGAGAGCTTCAAAGCTGGGGTCAATGTGCCAATGTGAGAAAAGGCACTGGATGGTGGACAAGGTTTAGCAATGAACATTAGGTCCCTGTGTCCAGCAGTAATGATATGGCTACACCATCAAGCTTAAGTGAGCATGACTTAAAGGCCTGGGAGGCAGAACCCACTGAATGGATGGTTGTTGCTGGTCCATTAGAAGGGAATGGCTGAGGGGAAGCGGCAGATTCGGAGTGGCAGACCTTGGCAAAATGGTTCCATTTATTGCAGCGCTGGCAGCGTTGCCCCTAGCTGGGCAGGTTGAAGCACCAGTGGAATGCAAGATAGAACCGCAGTTTCCACAGGTGCAGCACTCTGGTGTATTTCTACGGGCCGCATAATTCTCTTTGGCGCTGTCGGAGGGGAGCCTGGTATCCTGGTATTGATGGAGACGAAGCAATTGTTTGGATGAGCAGCGTAGACTGTGAGGGGAGTGGGGGTGCTAAGCTTAGCTGAGATGCTAAATCCACAGCTGACTCAATTTGGAATGCAATCTCCACAGCTTTGGACAGAGGAAGAACATCCAGGGACATAATTAGTTTTTCACGGACTTTAGGGTTAGTAATTACAGTGTTCCACCAGCTGGTCCCGAATGAATTTGTCCTCCATTGCTCCAAATTTGCAAGTGCTAGTCACCTGTCTGCTGTCGTCACTGCCGGAAGACTATCCGTCAGAGGATTGTGCTCTGAGGATCAACAAAATGTCCATTTATCTTTGTCACACATGCAGCATAGGTGTCCACAGGCCCCAATTGTGAAAAAGCCTCTGTCCTTCCACGCCGAGTTTGTGAATTAGTATTTCCTTGCGCCTCTCTTCGCTCGCATTGGATAAACCACTGGCAGGTTTAATGGGTAAGCTTATTTAAGTGTATATATAGTTGTCACAATGCTTTCTTATGTCTGGTCCACAAAATAAATTCTCATGGTCTGAAAAACCTTGCTCACAGTTGGATGGACTTGTGGTCACGGCAGAGCTTCAGGACCCCAACACCCCAACAAATGAGTGTGAGGAGGGTCCACATATCCAAAAAAACATATTCATGTATACCCAAAAAAAACGTATTCACATATCCAAAAAAAAAGACAGAACTGAATTAGCAGCAGGATGCATGGGAAACGGAAATTAGCTAAAGTTATATGAGAATGGAAAAAGCCTGACAGATAAATGATGTAATTTAGAGTCCAGATCCGGATAAATGAAAAAAAAAACAAAACAACTGCTGTTCTATATGACAACAGACCAGTTAACCATAATATTTTTACAGATTCATTATTCAAGATGTTTTTTTATTTGTCACCTGCAAAGAATAACAGGGTCAGGCTGGTAATATGTTTCTTTGCTAATGTTACAAAATATCACAAATATAAAAATTTAGGAGTAAAAACACTGGCGACAGAATATAAAATTAACACTAGTAAGAAGGAAAATATATAAATATTTAAAATAAAGTAGAAATAAGGGAAAAGTAAAACTTTAGTTTGATTTTAGCACTATAGTACTGTGAAAAAGTGTTTGCCCCCTTTCTGATTTCTTATGGTTTTGCATATTTGTCACACTTAATTGTGTCAGATCTTCAAAAAAAAAAAATCTATTATGAAACAAAGGCAACCTGAGTAAAACACAAAATACAGTTTTTAAATGATCATTTCGTTTATTGAAGAAAAAAAGCTCCAACATCGTTATCACCATGTGAAAAAGTAATAATCCCCTAAAGTTAATAACTGGTTGTTCCAGCTTTAGCAGCAATAACTGCAACCAAATGCTTCTGCCAACAAGATCAAATCTTTCACATCATGCAGAGGAATTTTGTTCCACTCTTCTTTGCAGAACTGCTTTAATTCAGCCACACTGGAGGTTTTTCCAGCATAAACAGCCTGTTTAAATTCCTGTCACAGCATCTCAAATGGGGCCCATGTCAGGACTTTGACTTGGTCACTCTAAATTTTCTCATTTTGATTTTATTTTTGAGCCATTCAGAGGTGGACTTGATGTTTTGCATTGTATCGTTCTCTTGCTGCTTGAGTTTCAGGTCACAGACTGATGAGCAAATATTCTCCTTCAGGATTTTCTGGTAGAGAGCGGAATTCATGGTTCTGTCAATTATGGCGAGTCGTCCAGGCCCTGAAGCAGCAAAGCAACCCCCCCACCATCACGCTACCACCTCCATGTNTGGCGAGTCGTCCAGGCCCTGAAGCAGCAAAGCAACCCCCCCACCATCACGCTACCACCTCCATGTTTGACTGTTGCTATGATGATCCTATTGTGGAATTATGTATTAGCTTTATAGCACATGTAACGGGGTTCATGTCTTCCAGAAAGTTCCAATTTGAACCCATCAGTCCACAGAACATGATCCCAGAAGGCCTGAGGTCATCAGGTGTTTTTGGTAAATGTGAGTCGAGTCTTTATGTTCCTGTTTGTTAGTCGTGGTTTTCACCTTGCACCTCTCCATGGATTTCATTTCCACATCTCTCTAATGGTGAAGTCATAAATATGCCAGTTTACCCATGGCGAGCGAGGTCTGCAGCTCCTTAGATGTTCCTCTGGGTTCTTTGTGACTTCCTGGATGAGTCGTTGATGCTTTTGGAGAAGTTTTGGTCGTTGGGCCTCCTGAGAAGATTCATGGCTGTTCCGTGTTTTCTCCGTGTGGCGATAACGACTCTCACCGTGGTTTGCTGGATTCCAGAGCCTCAGAAATGAGTCTGAACCCTTTCAGACTGATAGACTGGAGCTTGTTTTGACCTGGGCATCGTGTGGAGTTGTTGAGACCTCCTAGCTGCTTCACATTGCTGCAAAGCTTCTATTTAATGATGTTTAGATTCAACAGGCTGCAGGAATCANCTTCACATTGCTGCAAAGCTTCTATTTAATGATGTTTAGATTCAACAGGCTGCAGGAATCAAACCTGCCCTGTCGAGTCTAGTTCAACCATTTATCTGTTAAATTACCTATTAAATCAGGTTACTTGGTTAATTGAGCAACTAAGGGGGCAATTACCTTTTCACATGGTGATAAAGGTGTTGGAGTTTTTTTCCCTCAATAAATGAAATGAACATTTCAAAACTGTATTTTGTGTTTACGCAGATTGTTTTTGTCATATGAGATTTTGTTTGAAGATCTGACAATTAAATATGACAAATATGCAAAATTAGAAGACATCAGGAAGGGGGCAAATACTTTTTCTTGGCACTGTATATAAAAATGTAACATAAAATGTCGACTACCAATATTTCACAGAACATCATTGCAGATATAATAATAATAACCTAAGCCAGTGAATCATTAGAACAAGACAAATTTCCTCTGGGCATGTCACTGAGGTTTGCTTTACTGAAATGAAGTCACATTCCCCGTTGTTCCTTGACACTGTCTTTTTCTAACGTGTGTGTGTGTGTCTGTGTGTGTGTTGGGGGCGTTCCAGGTTAGCGATGAGCAGGTACCCCCGAAGCCCCCCTTGCCCGAGGGAGAGGTGCCCCCACCTCGACCCCCTCCTCCAGAAGAGAAGGATGAAGAGTTTCCAGAGCAGAAGGCTGGAGAGGTTCTCAATGAGCCAATGATGGTGGCAGCCCGGCAGCTGCACGATGAAGCACGAAAGTGGTCGAGCAAGGTCAGTCCACACACACACACACACACATGCACACACAAGCACACACACATACATGATGTAACGCCGTGATGCAGCTAGCTAGCTACTACCACAGTGTGTGGCTCCTCCTGCCACACAAAATCATGTCGGAGGGGCGGAAGAAGACGAGAGCGAGACATTCTACCCTAACCTGAAAAAAGTTAGCTGCCATTGTGGAGTTTTTTGGTAACAAAGACAGGGTGTTGGTAGACGCCCCAGTCTGCAGGAAATACCGATCAACAGGAACCACCAACCTGTTCACCACCTCCACCTCCATCATCCTGCAGATTTCACCACGGCAGAGACAGGAAGTAGCAGTTGTTAAAGCTAAGTTAGCCTATCCCTGCTGTAAATAACTTTCTGATGATGAAGGAGTGAAATGGTGTTAACAGCGCATGTGGGGTTATCTGGATGTGACAGGCTGAGTTTGCTGAGTTCGCCTCCATCAAAGGAAACTCCAGCAGAGATGATGAAGAAGCTGATTAAATATGTCAGTCTAGAAGGTTCCAAAGCGTTTCTGAGGCTTTGGGACTCCAAAGATCCACAGAGAGCCGTTATCTTCAGATGGAGAGAACTTGGCTCAGTGTGAACCTTCACAGGAGAGACGACCTTCAAAACTCCTCCAGGAGCAGCGACGACTCATCCAGGAAGACACAAAGAGCCAAGGAAACATCAAAGGAGCTGCAGGCCTCTCTCACCTCAGTAAAGGTCAGAGGTCATGACTCTACTGTTAAAAAGACATGGGCCAAAAATGACCTCCATGGGAGAGTGGTGAGGTGAAAACCACAGCTAACCCAGAAGAATTTAGCCACAACACACCTTGATGACCTCTGACCTTTTGGAGAATGTTCTATGAACAGATGAGTGGAAAGTGGAACTGTGTGGAAGACAGGGGTCTGTTACATCTGGCATCAACCAGTCACAGCATTCCACAGTAACACCATAACTACGCTCAGCATGGAGGTGGTAGCATGATGGTGGGGGTTACATGGAGGTGGTAGCATGATGGTGGGGTGTTACATGGAGGTGGTAGTGTGATGGTGGTGGGGAGGGGAGGGTTACTTTGCTCCTTCAAGGACTCATCATGATTGAGGAAACATGAATTCTGCTCTCTAGCAGAGAATCCTGAAGGAGAACATCAGGCCATCAGTCTGTGATTTGAAGCTCAAACTGGGTTCTGCAGCAAGACGACGATCCAAAGCATCAGAGGAAGTTCATCTCTGAATGGATCAGAAGGAGCAACATGAAGGTTTTGGAGTGTCCTAATCTAAGTCCTGACCTGAACCTCACTGAGATGCTGCAGGACCTTAAACAGGCTGTTCCTGCTGGAAAACCTCCAAAGTGTCTGAATTAAAGCAGTTTAGTAAAGAAGAGGAACTAAACTCCACACAGCGATGTCAGAGATGATCTGGAGTTATCAGAAGGTTTGGTTCAGTTGTTGCTGCTAAGTGAACAACTAGCTGTTAAGTTCAGGGGTGAATACTTTTCCACACAGGCCAAGTCATTATTACATAACCTTTTTGCTTCAATAAATAATTATCATTTAAAAACTGTGTTTTGTGTTTGCTCAGGTTACCTTTGTTTTATGTTAGATTATGTATGAAGTTGTGAGACAGTTTAGTTTGAGATACACAAAGAGAAGAAATCAGGAGGGGGTCGGATACTTTTTCACAGCACTGTATACAGCTCTGGGTAAGATGAGTTACCTGGTTGTCACGGTGATCTGTGGTGTGAAGACAACATCAGTGAAATATTTGAGCTTCAGTCATTGAACATCGAACGCAGGATTTTTACTTTGTCTTTCTGTTGGTTATAATAATTGTCTAATGGTGAACTGTTGTAGCAAATCCTGAAAATATGCTGATAACAAAACGAAGGCTTATCTTGAAGTCATGTTCATCCTGAAATGTGGGAATCGGCGGCTTGATTCCAGTTTCAGAGGGAAAGTGGAAACTCGTCTGGTAGAGGCGTCTGCATGGATTCATCTATGCACACTCCCAATCGCAAAGTACATTTCAGAAAAACTGATGAGTCCACAGTGACCCTACTTACATTACAAGTGGAGAAGACACAGTATGAGCCTTTACTGCCTCTGATCTCTGTTGGCGTCTGTGTTCCTGTGTGTGTTTTCTGTGATTTGATGTTATTTGATTATCATGATGAATGCCTTCTCACTCTCGCTCTGTAGCTCTCCTGACCTTTTATTCCCATACTTCTTCTGTTACCTGTGCGTCCAAGTTGTCTTTCGAAACAGGCAGAAAAACATGACTTGCCAGTTACCCACAATACTAGATGCCTTTAAAAAATAAAATAAAATAAATAAATAAATAAATACTATAAGGCACTAACTAACAGTTTTGGCTCCAGTATGGCCGACTTTGAAAATGAAGATGATTACCCCCTGTCAGTCCACCTGCTACCACCTGCTCTTTCCTTTTCCTTTCTCCTACCCCAGACACACACACACACATACACACACACACACACACACACACACACACGCACACACACGAGCGTTTTCAGTCCTCCTCTCCTCTCACACTAAAGGCTTTCCATACTTCCGTCCATTCCATACTTCTGTCCCCACACCTGGTTATCTCCTTTCCTTTCTTCTCCACACACCTCTTTTTCTTTCTCCCTCCCCATTTGCTTACCTCCATTTCCTTCCAACCCTGCCATGGTCGTCTCCCCCCCTTCACACACACACACACACACCGCCCAGCCTGAGGATGAGGAGGCAATTGAGGAGAGGGAGTTAGATGATGAAGATGAGTTTACTGATGGTGAAGACGACTATGAGCCAGAGCTGCTGCTGCTGCCCTCCAACCAACCTGTCAATCAACCCATTCTGGCTGCTGCTCAGTCTCTCCACCAGGAGGCGCGCAAATGGTCCAGCAAGGTCTGCTTACATACATGCGCATGTGTGCACACACAACCAGATCTGTTTGACCTCAGGCAGCTGTACACACACACACACACACACACACACACACACACACACACACACACACACACACAGGGAAATCACTTTGGAGCTCTGTGGTACGAGCTGACAGTTACTGTGGCTGAAAGATGAATGAGCTCTGCATCTGCTGCTACCATGGAAACCTCCAACCAGCTGGCTGCTGTTTTATTAATGCATTACACTCAGACTCCTGGTTGAGACATGGTGATGCTGCTAAGTTTGTACTAAGGTTAAGGACTGATGGAATGGCAAGTTTGTTTGTTGCACCAGATGGATAAACTGGTAATGGCTTCGCAAGTACCTCCCTTATGTTCATGATTAGGTAAAGTGGTTTAAAGGAGGAGCCAGTCACTCTGTCTCACTATCACTGTTGTCAGTCACTCTTGTCTGGCCAACCTGTGAAGTCAAGGATGACAGTTTCCCAAAGATGTCTGGGTGATGTAGCTTGAAGTTAGATTGCCTCTTTGCCTGGTGTGATCACCTGTTTCTGGATGTTGAACTCACCTCATGCTGGCTGGGATGTGTGAGAGAGATGTGTATAATTGAATCAAATGACACAAAACACAAATGTAAACTCCACTGAATGCGTCAGTGTCTTGTTGAAAGAAATGCAGTAACTTGCATGCAGCTTACTGCTAAACACACATGCCTGCTTTAGTTTTGTATCACATTAATACAAACCACTGAAAGCACTAACATTTTACTAGTGTGTGATCAGTGTTTTAATGATCTTTATTGATTAAAATAATATATATGCAATATGTGTAGAATATCCAATATGTGTAGAAATGTCTTCCATGTCCACTGCATTCTCATCTCCACAGGGTAACGACATCATAGCAGCAGCTAAGCGGATGGCTCTGCTAATGGCAGAAATGTCTCGTCTGGTTCGCGGTGGAAGCGGGAATAAACGAGCTCTGATTCAGTGCGCTAAGGACATCGCCAAGGCTTCAGACGAGGTGACAAAACTGGCTAAAGAAGTGGCCAAGCAGTGCACTGACAGACGCATCAGAACTAACCTGCTGCAGGTGAGCATGCACGCACATGCACACACACACACAGCCTACTAAAAAACCACTTCAGTAAGAGAGATCAGTTGGAAACAATATTTATGGTATATTATAGTATCATATTTAGTATATTATGGTATATTGTAGGAACAGGGAAATGTTTTAATAAGAGGATAGGAGACAGGGCAGCTCTGAGCACAGTCTACACTCTAATGAGATCAGATCAGATCAGATCATCATGGTGGTGATGCATCAGACTGAAACAAAATAATATTCATTAGATGTCATGTATACAAACTTTGCAAAATGCTTTGCTCGTGGGTCAGATATTTTCTTCTAAATTGCAACTGATAACATACTTTAGTATACTCACATAATTCCCACTCACATACTATCTTCATTATCTTATTATTCCCTGCTCCTCTGAATAGTTTTAACTACTTCTGCGCACTTTCAGGTACAAACACAATTCAGACTTTAAGCTCTTCACAGACATGAAAAAACTTTAGCTGGAGCCTGTTCTGCTTTTCATGTTATAAAAGATAAAACTCCTCACCATCATTGTGAGAAGTGTGTTGAGTACTTAAATTTAGTACTTAATCAGTTTGGACTATTACTGGTATTACTACTGCTATCAGTAATAAATACTCCAATAAATACTCCAACTCTTTAAACACTTAAGTTTAATCCAGTTCAGTGTCTTTAAATTCTTCATCTGCTGTGAGGTTTTACTCCAAAAGCTCCAAGGAATCAACCATTTAGCTTGATTCATATATTTTTACCTGCAATTTGACAGTTGAAGCATGTTAAAAATTTAATATGCTGTTGTCCTCATAGGTTCCTTGTGTTTAGCAACTCTGCACTTAAAACTATTACATTTTAGTTTTTAGTTCACGCGTCTTTCAATTAAAGCAGTTTTAAGAAAATTTAGCCCAAAATTGTATTTGTTTTTTTAAATTTTGCCTATTTTATTCTTGTTACATGGTCTTACATTCAACTTGTGTATCTTTTCCATTTTAGTCTTTCATTATTATCATTACTTTCCTGTTTTCAAAGGTGTGTGAGCGGATCCCTACCATCAGCACCCAGCTGAAGATCCTCTCCACTGTCAAAGCCACCATGCTGGGAAGAACCAACATCAGTGAAGAGGAGTCAGAGCAGGTAACTTAGCACTTCTTTTCTTTGATCAGTCTCTTTGTTTGCTGTCCCCGTGTCACTCCATGTCTTCCTGAGCAGGCCACAGAGATGCTGGTCCACAATGCTCAGAACCTCATGCAGTCAGTGAAGGAGACGGTAAGAGAAGCAGAAGCAGCATCCATCAAGATCCGCACAGATGCAGGATTTACGCTTCGCTGGGTTCGCAAAACGCCATGGTACCAATGAAGAACCTGAGTTATTCAAGTCACACAATTCAACTTGGCCATGAGAACACACAGTTTGAGTAAAAGTATGTGCACATTCAGTATACTTTAAAGAGGACGCTCAGTACAGGCATCAGTCTTTCACTCGAGCACTAAAAGACACGACCAGCAGGCGTCCTTTGTCGGAGCAAGTCCTGCTCGTTAAGATCTGAGACTGTTTTTAATATATATTTTAGGTATGTTGTGTTACAAAGTCAAAAACCCCAGATATATTTTTGCATGAAATTGTTTTCTTTTCTATAAAGGCAAATTATGAGAGTAAAATATGAACCTTTATTGGACATTTATGCTTGTGAGAGTTTCCTATTGTACATATTTATTTGTTTTAACATTCAGCTATGAGAGTTATTCACTGGTTTGCTGGGCAGATCGCACCCACACACTATCTTCATGCTTAATAACCATATATGATATTCAACATACATCACTGTTGTCTTTTTATTGGAAGAATTAAATGATCTGCCGGTCACTGTGATACCTTCTGACAACCTTTTGTATAATTTGAAACAAAGATGGCTGATTGTTTTTTGAATGCTGAGAGTTGGTAAGACATGAGGTTTTTACTGCGGCAGTATGTCTTTTTAATGTAATTCTGAGTTCTTGGTTGAATTTTAAACTTTCACAATGAACAATGCCAAAGGATTTATTGTAAAATGAAGCTTTAAAGATGTATTTTACAAGCTTCATGAAGTTCATTTATAGTACTTACTCAAATTTATTACAAGCAGAGAGAACACACAGAAAGCCTGCTTCGCTTAGACACCTGAAAGTATTTTTAGGTCTATTATTTTCTAGCAAAAATGTTTTTCTCCTGCTTTTCATTTTTTTGATTAATTATTGTACACACCCTCTGTAAGCCTTTTAAGCTACTGAAGCCATCGATTTTAGACGAGGTCATTCTCCTTGTGTGAGCTCCGTAGTCTCAGGATGAGAAATGACGCATGAACTTTCCTGTTTGGTGTCAGGTTCATTTTATAAGGTTGATCAGCTGACTGGCTGTTTGTTTGAAGACACTGGTGATCATTCATGGTCGTAATGACTTCATATCAGCGAATGTGTACTCCTATGCTGTCAGTTGCTTCTTTTCCCAAAATGTCAGTTCATCCAATTTCAATAACTTTTTTATATTGGCTGAACACATTTCATGCTAAATGGAAAATCTGTATGCTTGTGTGTAAATCCTCTTCACTTACACAGTATTAGTGGGTTGTCCCAGTGATGTTTAGGGATGGAGCTATATAGCAGCACAGGATGTTTACCGCACTTATTCTATTTGGCCTACAGAGCATGACCCCTGACCCTGAGTGACAGGGTGTAGTTATGTGTGTTCTTGTTTCACACCCTGAGTGTGTTATGACAGTTTAAAGCCCTGCCAACACATTTGCTGTGCCTGGGACAAATAAAAGACCATGGGTATGGAGTCAATCTGTTGTTATAAATCACTGGTATTATGACATAAGTGAGTCTTGTTGGAAATAAGCACAGAGACAAATATCATTGAAAGATTTTTATAAGACATCTTTTATACATTCAAACACAAATTCTACTTTACACAAGGGCTTTAAGCAGTTAATTTCAGTGTGCAAGTGCTGTGTTGAACACAGGTTAAAGATTACACGAGGAGTCGTTCTCATAATCTGGTGATAATCTCTGCAGACTTCCCTTGGGACAAATTTATTTAGGTATCATATTTTTAAGACATATGTCCCTCGGATCTCCAAAATATGCAGATTGTACTTATAGCCTATACATAGCTTCTTAAGCATTGCAAGAGACCTTGTAGGAATGTGTGCAAATATACCTGGCTTAAAAACTGTGGCTCAATAGTTAGGACATTAAAATTTCCACAAAGTAAACATGGTGTATACATGACCACTCGCTTGACAATTTATAAAAGGTGTGGGAAGGCAGACTGCAGTCAGGCTACACATAACTGAGTTTGGGGGTGTCATAATGAGAGTGAGAAAGTGCTGGCGTGTTTGAACCCATCGGTGTCCCATTACAGACTCAAACATTGTGATCCTTTTGCAGACTCTGCACATCTCCCTCTACAGCCGCCATTTCTACATGCTGACTGTAGCTCTCAATGACAAATAAATTGAATTTGATGTATAAAACTGGTGGCGTCCCCCTTTAATGAAATCTGGGTAATTCAAAATACTTCTGTTGGAACTTTAAAATACATAGAAACTTCAACATAGTTACAGCTTCCCTTTACAGGCTGGAAATATCATTCAATCATACATAATGTCAAACAATAAGTAATGATTAGATAATTTGAAATCTTTTATTAAAACAATAAGCCAGAGTGTATGTAAGTAACATTATTTGGCACGTTGGATTGTTGATAGCATCGTCTATTACAGGCATTTCTTAGGTCCGCACTTGGAATTTCCCTGCTTTAGTCACATATTTGACGCCTTTAAAAGGTTTGTACTTCTCTCCGTACATGTCAAGACGACTCACCTTCAGCCCTGCAAGATACAGAAAACCAACCACAAATGACATTAAACATGACATCTCCAAAGCTAATACCATCATGACGCTTAGTGCCATTAACTTTACTGACAGTAATGGGGTTTTTTTCATGGTTTCATTTTAAAAACTTTTTTTATAATATATTTTTGGGATGGGGGGGGNGGGGGGGGGGGGTGTTTGTGATAGCACTTATCTCATTTTATAACCTACTGTGAGTGTGTGAACTTTTAAGCTTTTTAGTCATTTTCTGGATCCAGCTGTATGAGGATGAGTTCTACCCACTCAGTCAAGTCACTGGTCTTGACCTGAGTACTGAGCATTTATTTGTATTTTTCTATAACTTGATCGATAACAGTACATGTTGAATTTGTATGTTTTTTTATGCTTGGTGTGTTTTTGTGTTATGATGCCTGTGCAAAAAAAATTTCCCTTGGGATAAATAAACTAAACTAAAATAATGGGAAAACAGGATCACAGTGCTGACCAGGTTTCTGGACTCTGAGCTGGGTCAAAGGGAAAGGAGGCTAGTGAGGAGTACCTGATATAGCCAGCTGCTGTATTTTCAAGCTGATGTTGAGTGAGGGGTTCTCCTCAGGTTTGGGGGCTCCTGGCTGCATACTCAGACTGCCTCTCAGGTTAGGAAGCTTCTGGGGGTTCAGTTTGCCAATGTCCCAAACTAACACCTGTCAAACACACCCATAGACTGATTTAGCCAAAGAATAAAATATGATTATTTTGTACCTGGGTTTTACCATCAGCTCTATTGTAATCTCATCAACTGCCTCACCACAGAATCAGAAATACTCAGGTTTTACTTGCCAATGAAAAAAAAAAAGAAGCATCAACGATACAGTATATGCAGGTAAAGTATGTGTTGAGTAACAGTGATTGCTTATTCTGTCATGTGACATGAACAATGAAAATCACCTCTTCAAAAAAGTCTAATGTCTAATGAAGTGTCTGCTGGTCTTCAAAAAAAACCACACTGTAGAGTCAGGCAAGCAAAAACTGCGAGTAACAATCAGTATGAAGGGCGGAGATGGAACACGTTAAATTCCGCTCACTTTCCACAGACCTGCTCTTACTGCGTTGTGCCTTTACCTTCGTAGCCAGCTCATAGGTGTAGCTTCCCTGTGTGGCTGTGAGGTTGACACTGAGAACAGCTTTAGGCATTTGGACAGTGATCATGAAGCCCTCCACCATCTTTCCCATAGTCTGCTTCGGTCCAACTGTGAGGTCCAGACGACCACAAGACCCAGTCTCAAAGAAGCTGATGTTGTGCTTCACATACACTGGGATGGCCACCAGACTGAGCAAGGAAACGAGAAACAGGCTTACAGGCCGCTTTAGGCTTACAGCTTTTAATACTTGAAAATACTGTTGACAAGTGTGGTGTGTGTGAATCCTTTCTGAAATGAAACCATAATTTTCAGAGCAGAAATCACACCAAATTCCACTCAGAAATATTCATGGCAATTCATTTTTCAGTAATTAATTTTAAATCACAGGTTATGAAAATACAGAAGCCCAGAACTGTCTGTGATTAGGAGGTCAGCACTAGTTTGGAAATGTATGCAGAATAAGCTTATTTATTCAGGTAAGAGTACATTTTATTAGTACGCACTGACATACGTACTGTATGTGCTTACTTCTGAGCGCTGATGTGATAGGTCATGAGTGTGAAGTTTCCATCTGGTGGGATGAAAGAAAGGACACAATCCGACTCCCAGCGTTTAAACCGCACACATGGGTGGAAACTCACATCATCGAGAAGGCGAGGATTCTATCATCAAAACAATGATGTTGGTAATTTTTCTACTTGGACATATACAGACACATACAGACTGCAAAACCATTTCATAACACAGCTGCCTTTGAGCTTAGTAGAGGTCTATAAAAGAACGTACCATGAAGGATAGAGTCAGGTCAGGCATCCCAGAAAGCCTCACGCAGGCTTCAATAACACCCAGGATCTCAGCAAATACTGTTGTTCCTGAACGACGATGGGATGAAATGACAGCATGTTTACAGGCTGATCAGACTCTGAAATATGATTATGCTGGGAGTGTAACAGTTCACCTTTTCTAAGTCAATGATTTGCAATTTTGAGGTCACAATCTGATTTAGTTTTTACTTAAAAAGAAATCACCAACCAGGTTCTAAAACCATTCTACTTCCTACTGCTGAAAATGGTGGAAGATCAGTGGCATTAAGCTGTCTGACTGAACCAGCCATTACATGACTATTACTGTGTCCATAAGTCCAGCCTACTGTGTGTGTTGGGTCAGATTTTTGTCAGTATTTTATTGAGACTGTTACAACCATAAATTACTCTAAAATACCAACCAAGACTTGCTTGGCTGATATCTAATATAGCCACATACATTATAAACAATGATACAGTCTACTATATTAAATGAATTAATTTGGAGGTTGTTTCTACCTGATTTGTCCAGAATGGCATCAATTTCCTCTATCACATCAAAATATGCCTCATTGTTAGCGTATTTAACACTGGCCCGCCTCCATGGGATACTGGACAATTGACCTGTGGGCAATGTCTCTCCAACATTGCTACTTCCTGGGAAACAAAGAAAACAATCGCGTAGGTAAAAGTGCACACAAACCACATAACCAACTATTACAGCTGCAAGTAGCAATACAGCCAAAAGGCTCCAGGTTAGCAATTTAGTCATGAAGGGAAAGTTTCTGAAAAATGTAATGCTTTTATAGGGTATAATGCCACCATCACAACCTGTTCCTACAATTCAGTCATCTACAAACAGGCCTTCCTTGACCCAAGCGGGACTTGGGGAAGGGTTGACTAAATTTTGAAGCTGGATTGGAATACAAATCCAGAATAGCTTTTTTCCACTTTCTTTAGTATTGTAAGAAATTTCCGACTTTTTGGTCAAGGTCTCAAAAACTAAGACACCAATCATAGTGAAAAATTTAGGCATGTGTATATATTCTGAGTCTATCTAGGTTTTTATATAAAATCACAACAAACTTGGCCAAATGAAATGGTCCCCTTTCGTTTTATTCATATGTACATATGTGTGTATAGATAGATAGGTAGATAGGTAGATAGGTAGACAGGTAGATAGATTTCCTCATATATCTTTGGTTTATAGTGGAACAAAAAATTGGAAAGAATCGAAGTCTTGGTTTTTCCTCCAAATACATTAAAATGGCATGGACAATATTGTGGACACCCTTTAGAAGTTTTAAGTTATAAACTACTGTTTTGTAGATCATCATTCAGCCAGTTAAATGGAGAAATTTTCTCTTCTATTTTATGTCACTATGTGTATTTCGGTAACTATGAAAAAGAGAAGGAAAAGCAGAGAGAGTCTGAGGAGTTTGGGAAGAAACAGCCAAGCCTGGTCAACGTAAAGGCTATAAGACCATCACCAAACAGCCTGATGATCCTGTGACCAATATTATCTAGAAGTTTAAGGCTGATGGGACTGTAGCCAATATCTAGTGTATAAGTGCTCACAGACTCACGACTGAAGAGAATTATTGTTGGAATGGTGAAGAATAATCCAAGGAAAACTTCAATAGAGCCACGTTGACTTAAACTCAAGATGCAACAGTTTCAAGTTGAATTCCACTTCTAACAGAGACATTTTATCTGGGCCGAAGAAATACACAAACAATTGTCTTGTTCTAAGAATTAAAGCTTATTTTTAATTGATCCTATACTTTTGCAGAGAAGAATCCATTTGATCTATCCTAACTAGAATGTAGAGAACACAGAAACTCCACAGAAAAAGGACCAAAGGGTTCAAACCTAGAACCTTCTTGCTTTGAGGTAACGATGCTAAACACTGTTCCACCATGCTGCCCTGAAGAGAGGAAGAAATGACTACAGAGCCCTCCACTAACACCTTAGTAAATAAAACAAAAATGGACAAAAAATCTTTGTGTTTAGCCTCTTGATCTTTCATTCAAAATATTAATAAACATAGAACCTTTAATTAAAGTAAAATAAGTGAAAAAAGAAACTCTTATCATGAAAGAGGACGTGTCTGTATTAACTCCACTCACAGTGAGGATGAAGGTTCGAGTGGCCAAAGAATCTCCAAGCATCACAGCTGGAGAATTGCAGATGTTAGCTGGGTTTGGTTCAGAAAGTCTCCGAAACTACAATCAGAGTGGCGTCCGATCGTGCTGGCGTCAGGCCGAGAGAAATGATTCTATCATGATAAGAATTTCTATTTCCTGTCAATTATTTCACTTTTATTAAAGGTTATATTTGATAATATGAAAGATCAAGAGGATAAACAGTAAAGACTTTTTTTTTTTTTTTTTTTTNTTTTTTTTTTTTTTTTTTACAGCCCATTTTGCTTTTATTTACCAACAGTGCCAATATTTTGGAGGGCGCTATATAAATATAACTTGATTTGAATCAAATCGCCCACATAAAGAAATCCATCATTGAGTCAGTGTGCTTGATTTTTTTTTTGTTTCATTGAGGTTGGTGTATTATTTTGGAAAAAAAATGATAAAAACATGTCATGTCAAAAACGTAAAAAAAAAAATCAGTTCTGAACTTTTTAAGAAATCCTGCTTTAACAAACAAAGAGATGGACACAGGCAAAAACCCAACCTCCCTGGTGGAGGTGAGAAGCAGCAGGAATGGATGGATGCTGTGAATCCTGATGTGAATCAGGACTCAGACATTCTGCAGGAAGGCTGAGAGAACTGGAGCAGTTTGCTCAAGAAGAGTGAACCAAACTACCAGTGGAGACAAGTAGAAATCTCATTTAGAGCTACAGAAAGAGCATGATAGCAGTTATTGTCTCCAAAGTCTGCGCTACAAAATATTTGGTTTAGGGTCTCAATATTTTTGTCCATGCCGTTTTTCATTTCTTTTAGTATTTAAAAATTATATTTTTAGTTTAAACTTTTTTTTTTTTTGCAGCAATGTCTGTCAAACTTTACCGCAAGTCATCTGCCACATGACCTCTAAGCACCAAATTAATTTCATATTCGGTAAATATTGCCTAATAAAGGAAAATGTTTTGATAATGTTTCGAAAAGGAAGCAGTAGAGGTCAGAGTGACGTTTATAGCCAGAGTGACCTCTGTTTACCTGTGAGTGTATTGACGACTGATCGCAGGATAGTGGGTGGCCTAATCATCTCTTTGAGGACATTGGACTCTGTTGCCAGTGGAAAGCCATTGTCCAGCATCTCCTCCAGCAGCTCATACACTATCACCACATTGTCCTTGATTACACCTTCTGAGCATTCTCCAAAGTAGTCCTACAGACAACAAGATCTGTTACACTACAAGCACAAAACAGTGATGCAAAACGGAGAACACTGCACGCATTTGCTGTTGCCCTATTATGTTCTTTTAACATGATTCACCTTCTGAACTTTGGAATCGATATTTCTATTAAGGCACTGCTCACATTTGCTACTAAAATGCAGCTTGAGTGATTTGAAAATAAAAACAAAAAATATAGCTGCAAATGGCAATAAGCAGGATCCAAGCACACGCGACGGGCTCAACGAATGATTCGGTTATTGCCGAAGTTGTGCTTGCAGATATTCACCAAGTTTGGTGACATCAGACTTAGTCATTCATGAGATATCGCAGTTTTTGTCAAATAAGCCACGCCCACTTGACTTTGTCAGCCAATTGCAACAAAATGATAAAGAATATCAAAAAAAGTAAGAAGGCACTTTTTTCCAGCTTGATTCAGACATTGTATACGCAAAGTTTCATGTCAGTGAAGTCAAAATTGTAGGAGAAGTATCGAAAAAACAGTTTTGGATAAAAATCAAGATGGTGGAAACTCTAGGCAGGATAGAAGAGGCTGGACTAAATCGTTTGATGCATTTAGACCCAAAGAATGCAGAGGAAAAGAATTTTGATCCTATGACTTATCCAGTTCAATAGTTATAGGATAGAAGTGTAAACACGCTTATTACAGCGCCACCTTGAGGCCAATCCATGTAATTTTTTTTTCCTGAATAGTGGCTGAGATGTTGAGTTTGGTTGCTGTAGCTCTTTTACAGTGTTTGAGAAAGAAACCAATATTTGCAAAAAATTCAAAATGGTGGACAAATGGGCGTGGCTTACATAGTTAGATGCGTCTTAACCCAAGGAATACAGAGAAAAAAGAATTTTGATTCTACGATCTACGGTTCAGAAGTTATTGATGAAAGTTTACTGTGGGTGTTATAGCGCCCCCATCAGGTCAGTTTCATGGCTCATTTTTTTCAGATGTCTTTAGTGAACATGTCCACCAAGTTTGGTTACAGTAGACTAATTCTTTCAGGAGATATACCACATTTTTCTGGCTTGGTCCAGAGATGCTACAAATTTTGGTGATGACTGAGCCAAAAGTGTAGGCTGTGAAAGAAAAATAAGGTTTTGGAAACAATTCAAACTGGCGGAAAATCTAGTCAGGCAGAAATGGGCGTGGCCTATTTGATTAGACGTGTATCAATCCAAGGAATCCAAGGAAAAAAGAATTTTGATTCTATGACTTACGGTTCAAAAGTTATAGACCAATATACACCAAAATTTTGAAGTTCTTATTATAGCGCCACCTTCAGTCCAATCGGTTTGGGTTTTGACGCCTGAGTAGCGGTGAAGTTTTTAAAGCTACACGCCAAGTTTCGTAGCTGCAGCTTTTACGGTTTTTGCTGCCCAGATACTTTTAGTGGAAAAGAATAATAATAATAATGATAACAATAATAATATTCCAAGCAATTTCAAGAGGGTTCCACGAACTTTTTGCTTGGACCCCTAAAAAAAAACAAGACAGCATGCATGAAAAGATGCATGGGGAGAAATTGGGCTCTGATCACTATTCAGCAACAGGTGACTTTGTAAATCCTTATGAACCTTCGTATTGCCTTTTAAAGTTGAGAGTATAGCAACTGCAGTTTCCCATAAATAAAATCAGTTGCGATGAAGTAGGAGGTGAAATCTGATCATAAGTGGTTACTTAAGATGAACTCTAATAGCAGATATTAACTGAAATCTAGACACAATTAGTACATACACCAGGTCCAAACTGATCCAAAGAAGTCACAGCCTTTACATTGTTGGAAAATGAACATAGTCAGAACATAATCCCACCTGAAACATCTCTGCCACTCTGTGCAGGAATTCAATGACAAACAGTGGAGGGACTTCAGTCTGGATGACAGAGAGGAAGAAGAGCTTGCCCCTGTATATGCTGATCAGGTAGTGGTGTGGGGTCTGCAACACAGGAGGAACATTCTCTGGGTCCACTGCTTTCTCCTTTGCCTCCAAAAAGTAATCACACACGCTTCTGCTGATGACGCTCTTCCAGTGTTTCTCCAGCAAGATGTCGCCAGAGAGATTAATCAGGAATAGGCTGTGGATCATTTCAGCTGCAGCAATGACGTGCTGTTAATAGTGATGGTGATGATGATGACGATGATTGTGTGTGTGTGTGAGAGAGAGAGAGAGAGAGAGAGAGAGAGAGAGAGAGAGAGAGAACTTGTCTTTTACTAATTAAATAATGCACAAATCAAAATCATGCACGTCTGAGTCACAGAAATGTAAATTCCTGTCAACGTTTACTTCGTGTTAACGCAGTAAATAACTCAAACTGAAGCTAATACATTTTGAATATTTCCAGTTTAATGTAGCAGTAAAAGAAACTTAGGGAGGAAACGCGCAAAAACGACATAAAAGTTTTGAAGTTGGCGTCATATAAGTGAAGTTTTACAGAACGCTTAAAGTTTTATACCTGTTTAGTCCACTTGCTTGTGCCGATCCGGCAGAACAGCAGCAGCTGCTGACAAACGCCTGCAGAAATAACATGAGCAATGCTTCAACTGACAAATCCACAATATGAAGCCAGAACACTATAACTAAGGTGATTTTAAAAAGCAATTTTAACTGTAAAAGATTTCGTAATAACACAGCAAATTTCACTATCACTGCTTTCTTACCAAAGTTTGGGACTTTTCCGCTCAGGCGAATTTTGCGGACAGCTAATACCAAGCTGTTAACCTTTGGAAAATTTTCCCTGAACACAGCCTTTCAGGATTTCCGCAACTAGTGATGAGGAGATGAAAACCTTTGGCCAAATCTCTTACTCGTTTCCACGTTTCTTTCACTTGCGTCTTTTCCTCCCTTCTTAGTCCCCCAACTGAAGACGTGAGGAAAAGAAGCAAGGACAGAGGAGCTGAGGAGGACGATTTAAGAGAATTGAAACATTGTTGCTTCTCAAGCATTATCTGAAGCCACGTGACTTGTCACACAGCTGATCAGCTGTCAGAGATTTGGAGCTGCTTTAGTTTCTACAAGATAATAAAATAATGAAATATTCTGATTATTCTGATTATGTAACAACGAACATGAACACTTTGACAAACATGCAGACCAATCTGACTCTCTAATCTACAGATCATCACATTTGTAAGTGTGTTTCACTACTCAGAGAGCTAAAACAAAGTTTATCAGCGTTAGTGAACTTTAACTAATGGGAAGTTGTATTAAACGTGTCAGACGATTTTGTTGCTTCTTGTTGTTTTATTGTTTTATGATTCTTTATCATTCAGAGCTGCACTGAACACACATCCAGTCCTTTTAATCAGATGATCAATCAGTCGAAATCAAACATAAAACAATTATTCTATCTGGTTAGTTTTGATGCAACCCAGACCACATCAATATTGGTCTGGCAGGTTGCATGCATTCTGTTGTTTTTCCTTATCTGGATACAGATCACAATTTAATACTGTTCAGCCCCTGGAATTCCTTTGGTTAAGCTTGTAGCCCCAAAAAGGACTTCAGTGGACAATTTCCTTGTAGCTGGTATGAGTTTATCTTAAGTCTTAAAACTACTTTATAGGGATTTTCAGAAATGAAACTTTAAAATGTGGGCTGTGGGCTTAAATCCACATGTAAGGATTCAATTAGTGGAGGTTGGTGCTACCAGTTAGTAAAATTCCCTGTCAGCTTCAGCGGAGGGCGAAATAATCACAAACTTCTTTAGCACGACCGCATTTTGCCGTTGTTCTACGTGAAGGAAACGTGTACAGTCCATTCAGCCATGACATCCAAAGAACCACAGGCAAAGAAACCCAGACTTATAGAAGAAGAGAAGAAAGAGTTCTCAAACAGAAAAACGCCCAAACTAAGGTGACCGAAGGCTGTTAGAGTTAACAAACTGTGTCTTTGCAGAAACTCAGTTCAAACAGTGCTCACTCTTTACTGTGAGGTTAAACCAGCATGCATGTGAATTTGTGAATTACAATAAATGCTGATTGCATTTTTATGTATGTAATGTAATGTAATGTATATATTAATGTAAATGAACTAGTGGGAGGCTGGACATTTGTTTCTGAAGCCCACGAGATGCCCATGGTGGGAGGAGAGGTCACTGGCATAACATGGTAACAAGCAGCCAATGCTAAGGTAACTGATTCAGTACAGAATAAGGGTCTGAACAGGTAAAACGTGGTTTTCAAATTAGAGTTTCAGCGTGAACACCTGACGCTGCTAAAAGTAATCCTCAGGTTGATCTGGGCAGGGCAAGTCCTTTAAACTGACTGTTCAGTGTCTAGGACTGTTCTGCTCACTAACACTAACTAACATTAACTAACACTAACTAAGATTCACTAATACTAACTACTACTGACTAAGAAACCCAACCCCAGATCCTAACACAGCGGACTGACACATGGCAGAGAATGTGTGATATTTTGCAGCTTTTTTTGCCTCAGTAAAGGTAAATCAGTCTGTGATCGTCACTCTGCAACATTCATTGGTTCAGCACACGTGAAGTTGCTGTTATGTATCTGAATTAGCCTCTTATTAATAGTAAACTTCAGAGTAAAGGCTGTGCAGACCAGCCAATCCACGGAGCGAGCAGCTCCTCCTCCTCCAAACGCCACCAATCACTCCATAAGCAGCAGGCGGAGTTTTGTTTGCAGGGAAATCGATCTGCCGCTCATTTAGACAGAGTTGAGGGTTTTTTTTTTNAGGGTTTTTTTTTTTTTTCTTAGTATTTTCTGAGCTTTTGGGCAGCTGAACAGCTCTGTCACAGTCAGGCTGTTCCACAGGGAGAGAGGCATCATGTCTGCTGCAAGGTAACGCTGTTTATTGGTTGATGAAGACTTGATGTAAAGGGTTTCCTCTGTAATCATCTGCCAGAGGATGCCAGATGGATGTGCTCTGCACCCATAGCACGGGTGTGGCATCTTCTCAGTCGTTGCATTTTTCTCTGTTTGACAAAGAACATGTCTACCGTAAGTCATTAGCAGCGTCCAAACTTTGTCTTCCTTCTCTTTGCTCAACAAACCATTCCTAAGGCTTTCTCCTTGTTGCTGTATTAAATCCCTGTTGGGATAGGTGTAAGCTGTGCTGATAGGTTAACATGTAGATGACTGTTGTTGCTGCTGATGTGTTAGTGTGTAAATGTACATGTAGACACACAGTGTGATTCACTAAGATCATGTTAAAGATCAAACCAGAAAGTGACTCTGCTTTGTTGTTCTGCAGTTTCCTTATTAACAAAGAGTTTCTATAAATCAGAGGAAAAGCTAATGACTGACCGATGAGGTTCCTGTCTGTCTGTCTGTCTGTCTGCCTGCTGTCTCTCTGTCTGTCTGTCTGCCTGCTGTCTGTCTGTCTATCTGCCTGTCTTTCTGTCTGCCTGTCTGTCTGTCTGTCTGCCTGCTGTCTCTCTGTCTGTCTGTCTACCTGCTGTCTGTCTGCCTGTCTGTCTATCTGTCTGCCTGCTCTGTCTGTCTGTCTGTCTGCCTGCCTGCTGTCTCTCTGTCTGTCTGTCTGCATGTCTGCCTGCTGTCTGTCTGTCTATCTGCCTGTCTGTCTGTCTGTCTGCCCATCTATCTGTCCGTCTGTCTGTCTGCCCGTCTGCTGTCTGTGTGTCCGTCTATTTGTCTGTCTGTCTGCCTGCTGTCTATCAGTCTGTCTGTCTGTGTCTGTCTGTTTGCCTGTCTCTCTGTCTGCCTGCTGTCTGTCTGTCTGCTGTCTGTCTGCCTGTCTGTCTATCTGTCTGCCTGCTGTCTGTCTGTCTGTCTGTCTGTCTGTCTGTCTGTCTGCCTGTCTGTCTGTCTGTCTGCCTGTCCGTCTGCATGTCTGTCTGTCTGTCTGCCTGCTGTCTGTCTGTCTGTCTGTCTGTCTGTCTGTCTGCCTGCTGTCTCTCTGTCTGTCTGCCTGCCTTCTGTCTGTCTGCATGTCTGCCTGTCTGTCTGCCTGCCTGCCTGTCTGTCTGTCTGTCTGCCTGTCCGTCTGCATGTCTGTCTGTCTGTCTGCCCATCTGTCTGTCCGTCTGTCTGTCTGCCTGTCTGTCTGTCTGTCTGCATGTCTTTCTGTCTGCCCATCTGTCTGCCCGTCTGCTGTCTGTCTGTGTGTCTGTCTATTTGTCTGTCTGTCTGCCTGCTGTCTATCAGTCTGTCTGTCNTGTCTGTCTGTGTGTCTGTCTATTTGTCTGTCTGTCTGCCTGCTGTCTATCAGTCTGTCTGTCTGTGTGTCTGTCTGTTTGCCTGTCTCTCTGTCTGCCTGCTGTCTGTCTGTCTGTCTGTCTGTCTGTCTGCCTGCTGTCTGCCTGTCTGTCTGTCTTCCTTCTGTCTGTCTGCATGTCTGTCTGTCTGTCTGTCTGCCTGTCTGTCTGCATGTCTGTCTGTCTGCNCTGTCTGTCTGCCTGCTGTCTGCCTGTCTGTCTGTCTGCATGTCTGTCTGTCTGTCTGTCTGCCTGTCTGTCTGCATGTCTGTCTGTCTGCCCATCTGTCTGTCCGTCTGTCTGTCTGCCCGCCTGCTGTCTGTCTGTGTGTCTGTCTATTTGTCTGTCTGTCTGCCTGCTGTCTATCAGTCTGTCTGTCNTGTCTGTCTGTGTGTCTGTCTATTTGTCTGTCTGTCTGCCTGCTGTCTATCAGTCTGTCTGTCTGTTTGCCTGTCTGCCTGTCTGTCTGTCTGCATCTGCCTGTCTGTCTGCATATCTGTCTGTCTATCTGTCTCATCCTCATATCTTAACAGGAAGTATTGCTGTATCAGATCAGACAGCACACTGCTGTGATGCTTCATGATGCTTCATGCCTGCATGTTCCTGTTTATCTGCAGCTACGCTTCCTTCAGCAGCATCCGCATTCAGAATATTTTGTTGTGTTTATGTATTATTTCCTCTTTTCTTTCTGCGTGCCTCAATGTTTTATCTGTCATGTGATTGAAGTCACATGACAGATAAAACTGTTGCAAACTGACAGTAAACAGTTAAATAGTGGGTTAGGTTAGTGTTAGGTTAGGATTAGGTTAGTGTTAGGTTAGTGTTAGGGTTAGGTTAGTGTTAGGATTAGGTTTGGGTTAGGGTTAGGGTTAGTGTTAGGTTAGTGTTAGGTTAGGATTAGGTTTGGGTTAGGGTTAGGGTTAGGTTAGTATTAGGTTAGGAGTAGGTTAGTGTTAGGTTAGTGTTAGGGTTAGGTTAGTGTTAGGTTAGGATTAGGTTTGGGTTAGGGTTAGGTTAGTGTTAGGTTAGGAATAGGTTTGGGTTAGGGTTAGGTTAGTGTTAGGTTAGGGTTAGGTTAGGGTTATGCTAGTGTTAGGTTAGCGTTAGGGTTAGGTTAGTGTTAGGTTAGTGTTAGGTTTAGGTTAGTGTTAGGTTAGGATTAGGTTTGGGTTAGGGTTAGGTTAGTGTTAGGTTAGGTTTAGGTTAGGTTAGTGTTAGGTTAATGTTAGAGTTAGGTTAGTGTCAGGTTAGTGTTAGGGTTAGGTTAGTGTTAGGTTTAAGTTAGGGTTAGGGTTACATTAGGTTAGGATTAGTACATTCAGAGGAAACAACACGTGTGTTCTTTAGTTGACAAAATGAATGAACAGTACATGGTTGTCTGTTTTTGAATTTTTGAAGGAGAAATGAACAGTATCAGTGACTTTTTAGGTCTTGAGGCATAGACTTTATAAAGTTGGCCCACTTTGTGTTTATCATATCAAAACTGAACGTGTTGTGGGATTAGCAGTATGTCTAAAACGCTGTTTTAAAACCTCCTGATATGTACAAGTGGAAACAGCTGGTTAGCTATTCCATGTAACTGTGATCAAACCAAGCTTTACAGAGAAGTGCTGCTCATCAACATTGTTTCATCGTTTTGTTTTAGCCCTAATTCTCTCTTTGGGATGGGAAACCCCTTACTGGACATCTCTGCTGTGGTGGACAAGGACTTTTTGGACAAGTAAGTTACAGGACTGGATTACTGTAATAATATACCTGCCACCTAAGAAATATCAAAGGCTTTGGTCCAGATGGAGTGAATCATTTTTAAAGGGCCATACCAGCCATTTTGCATGTTTGAGTCTAATATATTCAGTTTTCAATACGTTACGTTACTGACAATCATTTCCCAAAGGGTAAAACCGTATTTCAACTTTCCTGATATTTTGCAAAATCTCTTAATCTTTCAAAATCAAATATTCAAGCGATACACCCACCTTAAAAATCCATGTTTCTCCTGCTAATAGTTACACAGCCTTATGAAGTCACGGTCCTTTAAATTTTCCATAAACACAGGTCTTTTGGGACTGTATTCCCCGGTGGAGGCATACATTCACTCCACGCTTTTTATTGAGCTTAAACGCTAAAATTATGTAACTTCTAAAAAATACCTGAATACACGTCTTGTTGGTGATGATGGATTACCTATCCCAAGAACGTTTAAGTATCAATAAGTTGATTTTAATAACATATCAGAACTGGAAGTATTTTTTATTCACCATTCCAGTAGTATCCTTTGGGAAATGATTGTCAGTAATGTGTATGAAAATTCAACATATTAGGCTCAATCATGCAAAATGGACAGGTATGGTCCTTTAAAGTCATTAAACACAAACAGGTGAATCCTGAGTCCTTCTGGCAGTGCTTGTACCCACGCTGACTCGGTATTGTTATTGACCCAACACAATCGAATCATGTTAGATATTTGTTGTCAGTCAGGTCTTCTGGTGATTTCCATGACATCAGCGTGAACAGTAAATAAAAGTTCAGTAATCTTGGATGAAGATTTTAGATCAGAAACCTGTAGTTTTAGCTCCTATGCTTGCCTATGTCACTGACAATCAGCCAAATAAGATTTTAGGTGATTTTTTTTTTCATCTTACCTGCGTTTTCATCGTGCCTGTCATTACCTGTCATTTTTGCTGAACTTTTTTGAATATCAGTATTCTGATATTGGTATCAGAAGGGGCAATCCTAATTGATGTTGAAGTCGTACCTTCATGGATGTCGTCATGTTTGCCTCAGTTGTCCATATTTTACAACAACTTTACAATCGAGTCTTGGGTACCTCTGGAATATGGTCTAATTTTAGTATAATTATTGAGCTCAAATAATGCACGCTGAATTTATGTGTTGGGCTCAGAATGTATCAATCAACATTTGTATTTCATACAAAAGTACCAAACACATTTGATAACACAGTTGTGTGCTTAAAAAAAAAAAAAAAAAAAAAAAAGGTTAAACTGTCCTGGATTACAGTTGTCTAAAACATAATGAATGAGTTTGCATGCTTTATGCATGCAGCCAAACAGTGACATTTTCTGGTAACAAAATGGACAAGACACCAGGGATTTGGTTAATTCTGTTTCTGGTGAAGCTAATATCTTTTTAATCTCCTTTTACTTTTGCAGGTACAGTCTGAAACCCAATGACCAGATCTTGGCAGAGGACAAGCACAAAGCGCTGTTAGTATTTTGAAACTGAAACACTTTCATGACAGATATCACACAGTTCACACACACACACAGACACACACACACACACACACACACACACACACACACACACACACACACCGCTGAGCCTCCAGTCGTGGCTCACATGGGTTTGCAAGGGGTTCACAGTCTCCACAGAGGAAATATCAAACTTTTGATGCTCGTCTCTGTTCTAGAAGGGCCCAGTCAAAGCAGGCATGTACCAGAACAAACCACAGCTGACCTCCGTACCTTCAATCCAACCAGTTATGAAGCAGCTGGTCCAGCATAGAGAGCAAGGCTCAGCCAATAGCACACCAGAACACATCCCCTCCCTGTCCCTCTGAGATAACCATGCAGTTTGAACCAGACAGCAAACATTAACAACAGGAGATTATAAAATTGTGTATATTTTTCTCACTGTACATTATGGGTGATTTCACATGGGTGATTTTCCTGGAAAATGAGAGTCTCCAATGGAAAACAATGTGATAAAAATTAATAAATTATTTTTTTTAAATTCATTCATTAATAGTACTAATTGGATCAAACGTATCAGTGAGCTCATAAGATTTTAATATATAATAAAAATCACTGTTAAAAAACAAGTTTTATAATGGCCATGCCATCTTTCCATCAAAGCATTTCCGTTTGTTTAAAGCGTTTCTGAGCGGCCGCGTTCAGAACGCCTCCCAGCTTTCCATGACTGTCTTTGTTTTCAGCTTTCTGGGAATGAGACCTGTGTGATAATAGTCAAGTCAAATCTATTTTTATATCAATAAAAGAGGATTGATTCAGTGCAGTAAATTGACTGTTATAATGATGAAGTCAAAATAAGAACTAGAAGGTGCAGTTTCTGAAGAAACTGCAGGGTGATTGCACGCTGAACCTGCCGCTTGAAGTGATTGCTTGAAACCAATTGAAACTCACTTGAAAAGACAAAGTTTGAATTGTAGCATAAGAATACAACAGATGAGTGAGCTGGAAGAGGAGAAGATGTGAAGCCATTTTGAATGTTGTCTGTGTGCAGTTTAATGGGGAAATTTGAAATGAAAGTTTAAAAAATGTGCTGAAATGAGGTTGAATACTTTGAAAAGTATGAAAGATGAAAATTCTGTTGACAACCCTTAAAGTACACATCACGATGAAGACTATAATGTTGGTTTGAAATTTCTATCTGTAAGCATGTGGAAGTAGTTAGTTTTCAAATATTGGAAAATTTTGAAAACCACTGAAATTGCCCTTTAATTTTCTCATAAAGTATGAAAGTTAGACAACATCGGAATCTGTTGAAAATTGTTGAAGGTTGGATGAATGTTTTAAAAGTGGAAGGAGAGTTTTAAGTGACAGTATGAATGAATGGGAAGAGCTGACAGATTGGAAATTTTGAAAAAAGTGGAAACATTGGTTTGAATAAATTTAATAATTCAAACAGTATGAATGAATGATCAGAAAATTCTGTTAACACCCCCTAGAGAGATCATCAAAATGAACATGTTCAATTTGGTTTGAAATTTTTATCTCGAAGCATGTAGGACTAGATACGTTTCAAATATTGGAAAATTTGAAGAATTTGAAAACCACTGAAATTGCCCTTTAATTATCTCAGAAAGTATGAAAGATACAAAAAAAATGGTCTGGGATGCAAAGATAGGGGAAGGTTAGGTGAATATTTTAAAAGTGAAATTAAATCTCTGAGCTAATGTATGAAGGAGTGGGGAGAGCTAAAAGATTGGACATTTTGAAAAAAGTGGAAAATTGGTTTAAATAAAGTTTAATAATTCAAAAACTATGAATGATAGGAAAATTCTGTTGATACCCCCTAGAGAGCTAGTCAAGCTGAACATGTTGAAGTTGGTTTGACATTTCTATCTTGAAGCGTGTNCCCTAGAGAGCTAGTCAAGCTGAACATGTTGAAGTTGGTTTGACATTTCTATCTTGAAGCGTGTAGGACTAGTTAGGTTTCAAAAATTTGGAAAATTCAAAAAATTTGAAAACCACTGAAGTTGCCCTTTAATTATCTCAGAAAGTATGAAAGATACAAAAAAAATGGTCTGGGTTCAAAGATAGGGGAAGGTTAGATGAATAGTTCAGAAGTGGAACAACATCTCTACGTTAATTTGTGAAGGAATGGGAAGAGCTGAAAGATTGGAAATTTTGAAAAAAGTGGAAACATTTGTTTAAAGAAAGTTTAATAATTCAAAAAGTATGAATGATGGGAAAATTCTTTTGACACCCCCTAGAGAGAGAGAACATCAAGGTGAACATGCTGAAGGTGGTTTGAAATTTCTATCTCAAAGCCTGTAGGAGATAGATAGATAGATAGATAGATAGATAGATAGATAGATAGATAGATAGATAGATAGATAGATAGATAGATAGATCTAGACAGGTTTGAAAAATTGGAAATTTTGAAAAATTTGAAAATCACTGAAATTACCCTTTAATTTTCCTCTAAAGTATGAAATTTAAAAAAAAAAAAAAAAAAAATGGAATCCGTTGGGAATACTTGATGAATATTTGAAAAGTGGAATGAGAGTTCCAAGTGAAATTATGAAGGAGTGGGAAGAGCTGAAAGATTGGAAATTTTGAAGAATTTTCCCATTCATTTTGAATGCAATGCAATCCAATACAATAACTGAGCAAAAACTCATACCACTGTGAAGTCAAAGGTGTTGCTTCAACTACAACTTTTGGTTTTTTTTTCAGCATTGTGTTGAATTGCTTTGCAAGGTGGAGAATATTACATACAGCTCACAATATCATGTAATCCAATGTCACAAACTCCAGCCTCCAAAGTGAAGATGGAACTGAATGAATGCTCTCAAACCTCGTCAGAAAGTGCAGTGTTTTAGCTTGGCAGTGTAAAATGTGTCGCAGGGCTTTAGGGCTGTTACATTGAAAGGAAGCTTTTGTTGTCAGTATTTCAGCATTACCTTGTAATAACGATGAGTAACCTCAGCAGGTAAAAGGCAGCTTGTAGAAAGTCTCTACTAGATTGAAACGTAGGATATGGTGAGAAATTGCTAAAATTCATTATTATAGAAGGATACTGGATGCTTGGGAGGATAATATCAAGTATCAGCTGTTGTATCTGAGGGATCGATGTTCTGAGGTTTTCTCAGAACATCGATCGAGCAAAATTACACAAGTACACTGTGCTTCTTCACACATCACACTGGTGGCTAGAATTAAAGGTTAACTCTGCACTCTGTGTGTGTGTGTGTGTGTGTGTGTGCGCAGATTTGAGGAGATAGTTAAGAAGTTCAGAGTTGAATACCATGCTGGAGGAGCTACACAGAACTCGATAAAGGTTGCTCAGGTCAGTCATGCCACAGACTAACTTCCTTGCTGCACTACATCGATGTTCTGAGTAGCTTCAGTGCTGTCCTCAACATCTGCTAAGAGCTTTTTCACTGTTGTCTGTAGTGGATGATCCAAGAGCCACGTAATATGGGGACGTTCTTTGGCTGCATTGGCAATGACAAGTTTGGAGAGATACTAAAGCAGAAGGCCGAGGAGGCCCACATTGATGCCCACTACTACCAGCAAGATGAAGAACCCACAGGAACGTGTGCTGCCTGCATCACTGGAGATAACAGGTGGCTGTTTAAATTCACATTTAAAATAGCAGCCGCAATAACTGATATTCTTGATATTAACACGGAATCAAATTGCTCTGTGGAGCGTGAAATAGTTTCTCATGATGATGAGCCCTCAAAGAATCATAACCTGCAATCATAATCAGAACCTGCAGCTCTACTGAGGCTTTGGCATCTTAAAATTGTTGTTTTTCTTTTCTGGAGCACAAATATACCATACAGTGGGTTCTCACAACCCACCATACGAACCGAAGGAAAGGCTCATTATGCTGCTATCAAACATGAAATGTAAAATAAAATTGAGTACCTAACTCAGGTGTATTGCAGAAGTTGGTGAAGATCAAAGTAGAGCTAAAACAAGATTGAATCTGACTTATTTTCATCAAATGGACGTAAACTCGGCTCCAGGAGGTTTGTGCCAGGTGTCGGCCAGCTCATTCTGCAGGTTATCTGCCCCCTATTGGTCAGAATTTGATTTTACATCTTTATGCAGATGTCATGCTGTTATTGTCTTTTGCTTCCTTCTTTCAGGTCTCTAGTTGCTAACCTAGCTGCTGCTAACTGTTATAAGAAGAATAAGCATCTTGACCTGGAAGAAAACTGGAATCTGGTGGAAAAAGCTAAAGTCTACTACATTGCTGTGAGTTGTACTTACCAAAACACTATAGTGCTGTTGTTGTTATTGTATATATGTTATATGCTATATGTTATAGTGTGTTATAAATTGCTTTATTTGTACTCATATTCTCATGATATTTGTTCACAAACATGATTCTTGAGATGGACTTGTTGTTTTGTTGTAGGGCTTTTTCCTGACTGTATCTTTGGAGTCCATTCTAAAAGTGGCCAAGCACGCATCAGAAAATAACAAGCTGTTCTGTTTGAACCTCTCAGCACCCTTCATTTGCCAAGTCTTTAAGGAAAACCTCATGCAGGTCATGCCCTACGTGGATATTCTGTTCGGGAATGAGACGGTGAGACGCACTTGAGTCCTTTCACTGTGCATTCTTCAGATATTTTGTACTGAAACTGTATTGTCACAGTCACTGTGCTTCATGTCACACATTATTGTGGATGAAATGTAAATCTTTATGTTCCCAGGAGGCAGCCACATTTGCTGAAGAACAAAATTTTGAGGTGAGTAAATTTATGCTCATCTAGCAGTTGCACATTATTTGGCCTGCATTATTTTTTTTTCATGTATCCATTATATTATACAGAGCTCAGGAGAGCTCATGGAGAACAAAAAAATTAAGTCATTCGCACGACTTACTAACTTTCAGTGAACTGAAAAAAGTAGTATCATTTAAAATACATTCAAGGGATGTCAAAGATATAAGAACGCGGCGTTTGACAGCCAAAAACAGAACTATATCCGCATATTTGAGCCCAAGATGAAAATAAAACTGTATTAAATCCAAACAGTATGTGTGTGTCAACTTGCACATCTGTCAGTATTAAAATACAGGAGATTTTCTGGGACATGACACCCCACTCCAGCCCGTCCCGATCTTATTCTCCCATCGGAAGCTTTGCTAGCATGACTGTATTATGTTTGTTTATTCCTCCTACCAGAAACTGTTTCAATCAGCTTTGGTTCCGCTTGGCTTCAGCCGGCAAGCACACCCCACCAGAATGACGAAACAACTTTGATCGGGCCAATTATGATTCTGTATAACTGTCAAAACGCAGGAGATTTACGGAGAAATTACCAAACGGGAGAACAGTGGGAGAGGGGGTGAAAATACAGGAGAAACCCGGGAAAATGGGAGTGTTGACAGGATGTCACCGTTAGCTTGTTCCGTTCTGAGCAGTGCAAGAAGCAACTCTGAAGACAGTAAAATTACGTTCTTCCNCCGTTAGCTTGTTCCGTTCTGAGCAGTGCAAGAAGCAACTCTGAAGACAGTAAAATTACGTTCTTCCGGTTCACTTAACTGTCGGTCAAGTAACTCATGCGAACGACTTAGTAACTTGTGCAAACAACTTAAATTTTTTTTCTCCTTGAGCCCTCTGGGGCTCTGTAATATTAGGAACTGCTTGTGTTATCATGTATTTTTGTCTGTAGACCAAGGACATTAAGGAGATTGCCAAGAAAACCCAAGCTCTGCCCAAAGTCAACCCAAAGAGACAGAGGGTTGTAGTTTTGACTCAGGGGAAGGATGAAACAGTTATGGCCCAAAGTAAGATTTTCACTTGAACCATGTTTTTTTTCTGTCTTTCCTGTACATTTCTTATATATTTTTTTCCCCCCCTCACCATCTTAGAAGAAGCACGAATTTTGCGTTTTCATTTGGTATTTTTATTCAGGTGACAAAGTTGAGATTTTCCCCATACTGAAGATTGATCCCAAGGACATTGTAGACACAAATGGTGCAGGCGATGCCTTCGTAGGAGGTATGGTCTTTGTGTCTTACTCTGTGTTTCCTCTGTATTTGTGGGGATTTCTAAATGAGATATTGAGAAGTTTCCTCTTCATGATGCAGGTTTCCTGTCAGAGCTGGTCCAGGAGAAAACACTGGATCAGTGTGTGAAGGCAGCACACTATGCTGCCAACATCATCATCAGACGAGCAGGTTGCACCTTTCCAGACAAACCTGACTTCAACTGAGGTTTCCTGGACCATTTTCTAATTTTTTCATAATTCTGCATATGTTAATCCTTACACACAAACCCTGCCCATACAAAACTCTGACCCAAATAAACCCTCATGGCTCCACCTTCTTCCATCAGTAAACTCTCCATGATCATTGAACTTTAAATGATTCAGGGTCGTCCTCTTGGGGAATACACAATCAAGTGCCAGTAGTTAGTGCCAGTTAGTTTAAATGATACCAAGCAGGAATCAAACACATCAAACTGTAAAAAAAAAAAGATTTACAAAAGAGAAATGTTTTCATGGACCATCTGTTTGTTGTGTTGGTTTGGCTCTGACCATAAATCACCATAAATCTTTACCATGCTGGCACCTGATCTGCTTAAGATACAAATTCTAAAGTGGAAGAAAATATATATTCAGGGCAAAAGATAAAATATAAGTATTCCTGCTGGAGGTTTTAGATAATGGAATGTGCACTGGTGATTTTAGACTAATTCCTGATTATTTCTGTCATTTGTTTAGAATTGATTTTAACAAGCCAGTTTTAGAACCAAATGAATTTCTTTGAAGTACATGTTTTATAAATGTGTCACAGCAGTGCTGCATGTAGCTGCAAGCTGGAAGGGATATTACAGCTGCAGCGTCAGGGTATGATGTCATCCAAAACCGTGTGTGTGTGTGTGTGTGTGTGTGAGAATGAGAGAGAGAGAGAGAGAGAGAGAGATGAGCCTGAAATCAAGTAAAATCACATTTAACATTTTTAACCAACAAAATGAAAGTAAAGGACATGTATTTTTTGTTTGTTTGTTTTTTGGGGAGTGGGATAAATAAAAACTTATTGGTAAACTTTGCACACCAGAGGTCTGTACCACAAATCACGTTCATCAGATCCAGGATTTCTTTACCTCAGCTGCTCCACAAAGCCTAAAACTCCAGTCAGAGATAACGGGTACCACGACGCTGGTTATCAACCATCTTTGTCAACCCAGGCTTTCCTCATCAAGCTCTGTGCACATTCACATAAAGGGGGCGTGTTGGCCATCATTTACCTCTTATACCGGTCAAAATGGACCAATCAGAGCTGTTTATTTCAGTCAGGAGGAGCAAAGTTATCATGCAGCACCATGAAGATTTCAAACACATCATAACTGCTAAAAGCAACACCTTTGCTGCAAATAAGGCTAGGGAGGAATGCTGCAGAAAGTTGCTGATAGTTTATGCATAAGTTTTATGTAATTTACCCCTCAGTGCATCTCAATGCACCGTTTATTCCTAACGTGATGCTGCACATTCTACAGCTCTGACACTTTAAACCTAATGCAGCAGATTTAAATATTATACTAAGAACTGCATTTAGTCTGACACTGTCCATGGAGGATACATAACAATCACTAGTTTTTGACCAAATCAAAGTGAAATTAATTTTATTAGTTTGTTGACTAATCCATTTTTAATCGGCGTTCTATAGCTGTATACTGTACTATTAATGTAAAGTCATACTGCTTCATAATATAGTATACTATTAATGTATGTTACCTGGGATTTTATAGAAGATTTCTTTTATGGTAAGTGTGGGCAAATGGCTAGGGAATACCACAAACATAGGCTATTATATAAACGCAACGCAATGCATACAATTTGCACTACTGTGAATGCATGGCTCCGTTCGGTGGCTCGACAAGCTTGCATATATAAAGTATTCCCTCAGCTGAGAATCTGTAGCGCTCACGGAGAACATTGTCAGAAAAAGCCAACAGATCTATTCTGTCTCTAAACTCTCTCTGAAGTGAACCTCGCACAACTCCAGCACCCAAATCAATGTGACCTGGAAAGAATGGTGACGCCATTTCCAAGAGTTGAAAAGGTGGCACTTTTTAGTTGATTTCAATCCGAAACTCTGAACATAACCTGGTCCCGACCAGGTTATGTCTGCAGTATGAGTTGCCATGGTGATCCAGCCAGGTTAAAAGAGAGCCACCTTCGTGACACTGAAAACCCTGGCGTTAGGCTCAACATACCTCGCTAACACACTAATCTGGCTTCATGGTACAGCCCTCAGGACTGCAGAGACTTTCTTACAAGAACTATGGAATTGTGGCAGGTCATTATGTCAGATCACTGATTTTCCCTTTCTGAAACATTCCTTATATGTGTTTTGGATATGCTGAAAAAGTGAAATTGTAGAGCAGGTTTGAGCCAAAGCCTGCTGTTATCTGAAGCTGTTCCTTATCCCCTCTAGCCCAACAGCAACTACAATAGTGGCCAGAGGGACATAAACACTGACCTTTCAAAATAAAATCTAAGTGATTTTTAATTGAGCTGATTCAGTGCTTTTTTGTAATAATTAGATAGGTTTGGATCAGTTGTAATGCTTTTTTTGTTTGTTTTGTAAGAAATGGCTTTGGTCTTGCCACCCAGCCACCCAGAATTGCTGAATGAGGGTTTTTGGTCCCATTCATGAAGTAACCACTTCCTGTTTCTGCTCCTTTACTGTAATGTTTCCATAGGTGTCATAGGAGCCTCCCCAGTGACTTTATGAGTTTGCTTCTTTGGGACACCCTGATCTTGGCAATATCCCTGTGGTGCCACATTTTCTGGATCGTACCTTTTTCTAAAGTAGATGTAAGTGGACCATATGATATGACCTTATGATATTTTTCTATGGACCTGTAAATCTATAAAGATGGCTTTGACTTTATTATTGGTTGGAAATGACTACAGATGGTAAATGGACTGAAAAGACACAAAAGATGTAAAGTAAGTAAACTTCAAGATCAAGGATGTCAAGATAGACTCCTCCAGTCTGGCACAGGAAACAGCTCATAACTGCTAAAATCATATTAATATGAAGCTTTTCACACCGTGTGTGTGTGGATAGATAGATAGATAGATAGATAGATAGATAGATAGATAGATAGATAGTGTTATGACTGTGGTCATATTTTTGGTTATATTTGTGTGTTCATGTCTTTGTGTATCTGTTTTTCTCCCACTTCGCTGCAGAGGGCGGTACCTGTAGTGATGTTAAGCTCGAGCCAGACTACTCGACACAGTATCGATCTTTTGAACCAGAAGTATCGCGGAGAAATGTTTCGATACCTCGTGTTGGCATGCCAAAAATCACCTGACCACTACAACCGAAGCTTCGATGCGTCATAGACGTATCAGAGATTTTCGCAGGAATTTTGAACGGGGGCGGGGGCAGGTTTGTCAATTTCCTTAAATGCTTAAAAGCAGCCTGAATCCTTAAAATCATGGGTTTTTTGAGAGGAGGAGATATTTGCTGATGCTAATTTCATTGTGAGAAAGCCAGGGAGAGTTTTGCTATTCAGTTAAGGTTAGATTTAGGTTTAGATACATTACACATAGCTATATAAATATATACATATATAAATATATGCAGACACACACACACACACACACACACTAGGTAGACAGACACACAACATTTATATATCAACAACAAAAAAAAAAACACAAACACCGATATACAGATAGGTAAGTCTACAGAGTGAGTTAGTGGTTGAGAGACAGTGTGTAAGTGTGACAGATTGTGTGAGAGAAAGGCCTAAAGAGCGTATCTGTGAGTGAGTGAGTGAGTGAGTGAGTGAGTGAGTGAGTGAGTGAGTGAGCGAGGGAGGGAGGGCTGAGAGGCACAATGGAGGCAGAGCCAGTGCCACCTAAAAGAGCACAATCGTATGTGTGGGAGCACTTTGACTTCATAAGCTTCCCAAAAAGTCAAGTGCTTGATTATTGCTCAGGAGCGTCATTCAGCAGCAACACATCTTCAATGCTGCGAATCTCCACTCAAAACACCCAGAGACTACACCCAACCCAGCTACTCCTGGTGGTGCAACTACCTGGCAAGGTAGGCCTACTGCCTTGTGTGAATTATATGTGGAAATAAGTATGTACGTACAATATTTTACATTAAAAAAAAAACGTCTATTAAATCTAAAAACTGTGCATAATTTATTTTCATATGGTTTCTTTTAAAGCCCGACAAGTTGATCTGGATGACGCATTAGTTGAAATGGTTGTCATGGATTCCCAGCCATTTTCAGTGGTAGAAGACAAAGGCTTCAGGGCCTTTGTTCAGAAACTTGACCCCTCTTATGTCCTGCCGACTCGACAGACTTTAAAAACTATGGTGGAAAAAAAAATACAAAGAAGCCAAGGAGAAGGCCATAAAAGCTTTACAGAAGTCAGAGTCAGTCAGTCTGACAGCAGACATGGGCATCAGTGAACATGGATTCATACCTTGGGAGTCACCTGCCACTATATAGATGAAAATATGAAGCTGTCAACAGTTCTGCTCAGTGTCAGACAATTTTGCCAGTCTCACACAGCAGAGAACCTGAAGAATGCACAGGAGTTATTGCTGAGCGAATGGGGACTAAGGCACAAAGTGCATTGTCTTATAACAGACAATGCTTCCAATATTATGCTGTGTGCCAAACTGTTGCAAATATGAAAGGTCCCCTGTTTCGCTTACAGCTTAAACTTAGTTGTAAAGAAGGCACTAAGAAAATAGCAATGTTTTTTAAAACCAGTTCTAAAGCTAAAGAGAAGCTTACAGAGCTCCAGGAGCAGCTTGGCAAGCTGATTCAAGAGGTTGACACAAGATAGAATTCCACTTTTTTATGCTGCAATGCCTCTATGAACAGCGTGAGCCAGTGGGAGCAGCAGTGGCATCACTGACAAGAGATGTGTCACCTCTGACCTATGATGATTATGAGGCCATCATGGAGTGTCTGGAGGTTCTTGGCCCATTCAGCCTTGCCTCCACAGAGCTATCTGAGGAAAAAAAAAAAAAACGTGTCTGCATTAAAAGTCATCCCAATCATTAGAATGGTACAGCACAAGCTAGCAGTGAAGGCTACAAGTTTAACAAACACCACTGCAGTTCAGCTGGGTCAAAACTTGTAACACTTTTTGCACACAAGTTGTAGTGTTGAAAATGTACGTGTTTTAGCAACAGCAATGATTCTGGACCCAAAGTTTAAAGTTCTGACCTTTGGTAATCAAACTCATGCTCAGGAGGCTGTTGCCAGGATCACTGCAGAATGTGCAGGAGCAGTAAGGATGGAGAGGACAACCCCATCAACGTTACAGGTAACAGCCTTCCATTTATTGTATTGTCATTGTCTGCTCATACTGTATATNCCCCATCAACGTTACAGGTAACAGCCTTCCATTTATTGTATTGTCATTGTCTGCTCATACTGTATATAGTTGTGCAAACAGCATACATCAAAGGCTAATCATATTTACTCTATCAGTCAACCTCAGCAGAGGAAGCACCTGGGTCTGCAGCAGAGGAGGAGCTTGTGGGACCTTCTGAATAGCTGAGTTGGTAGGTTATGTTAGCCCACAGAAATAGTTCACATAGGCTACATAAACAATTCATTTTTTTTTTAAAAATCTGAGAAACTCATAATTTCTGTTTTTCTTTTAGGAAAGATCTCAAAATGCCACCACTGATGCCACAGTGGAAGTACAGCAGTACATATCAGAGGCCTACCTCTCCAGAGGAGAGGACCCATTGAATTACTGGGCAACACGGGAAACTGTGTACTCAAATCTTTGTAAACATGTGAAAAGGTACCTTCATATGCAAGCAACATCGGCACCTTGTGAGTGGGTGTTCTCCAAAGCTGGAGAGGTAGTGAGCCGACAGAGGAGCAGACTGAAGCCCAACATGGTGGAGATGATTCTTTTTTGAATAAAAATTTTTAAACCCCCGCACAAAACATCAATCAACAGTTTCCACACATTTCACAAATGTACTAGCAATAACCCCAAAAACACATTTGCCTTATTATTAGATCACTTCCATAGTTGCAGCAGCATATCCCTGAAATACTTCTGTAACACAATATTCTAACAATTGTAACACAATCACTATCCCAGTTGCACAAGCATATCTCTCCAATACATTTACAGTACAAAAACCACTTCTCCACCTGCATAAGCTTGTATTTTGATATATGATAAAACTATTTTTTTTACTCTGCTTCACCTGAAGAAATACAGAAACACATCAACATAGCTATCTACTACAAATGCAGACAATTATATGGCTTAATTTCATGTCGCTGCTTAAAGTCCAGTGACATCATCACCATATTAGATTTACAACACTATAACACTTTATTTTTTTTCCCGCGTTGTTTGAGTTTTCTAACCCTAACCCTTTACAAAAGGGACAATGCAAAAAACAGTGTATAATAAAACATATCAAGCATAAAACATATCAAACATATCAACATTGTTACCAACTAAAGAATTATTAATATATGATTTGGCACATGTACACATTAACAGAGGTTCATAGCATAATCTTTATTGCACACTAGATCAAAGATGGCTAAGATGAGTTTCCATTATATTTTGTCTCAGTACGTCATGAAGCCTTCAATTCTTCCACTCAAATGCAATACTTAGGCAAAGCCACCAGATGTCACTCTTCTGACTGTATCAAATGCTTTGAAGCAATGACCCATTTTCAGTGCAATTGCTTCAAAGTGATTCAGTGGTTCAGAAAGCTTTGGTATCTCTATCACTACTGCTGCGTTCACAGACCTCGGAAGTCAAATATTTCCCAGTTGGAAGCTCCAACTTTCAACCTCAAACCGTTCCAGCCAAATGTAATCAAAAAAGCATAGCTGAACACCAATAAATACTGTAAAATTAATTAAACTTTGTAATAAATGCTAACTAAAGTAAAGTTAGACTACAGGACTCTTTGGTTGTGTTGTTTTACAATGATATTAATCACTGTGGGTATTAAACTTTGTGCAGAGAAGTAATATTATGAAATTATTTACACTTATGTATCACTGGCAAACAGTTATTATACAAAATAGATAGTTAACTTGACGATATATTCTGACCTTTTTCTTTCAATTTCACACAAGAAAAAATACTTTATTCGCCTTTTAGCTGATCATTTCCATTCACAAAGTTCGCTTCCACGGCACTGCCATGTTGAGTGACGTCATACTCGGTAAGATAATTTTAGTCCAAGTTTTCCAGTCAGAGCTCCAACTTTAAGTGCCTTTCCACCGCATTTTTCCAAGTAAGAAGTTGGAAAAATCTGAGTTCTGAGGATTTTTCCAACTTCTTCCGACTTCTTACTTGGAAAAATGTGTTGGAATGCTGGGAAACCCCAACAAAATTATGTACCCTGACTTATTGAGTATGATGTTACTCAACATGGCAACTCCCAACGCAGTATCCCTAAAAGAAACCTTTTAGCCTTCAGTACACACAGCATACACACACACACTTTGTAGATAAGATAGAAATAATTCACTCTTGTTATGCATTCTGAATATCAGTTACGTTATTTTGACAAAGTTAGGTGATAAAGTCTTTAAAAATATCTGTCTTCTAAGCTTTTAATTAATATGTAAGTTCACTGTTTATGACACATGACTTATAGTCTGTATATGGTTTTAAGGATTGGAAAAAAGTCTTATTTGCCATGTTACATTTGATAATTTAAGATAAATCTCATCGGTTATCTGAATTTGTGATGACTCGTTTGGACTGTCTAATCATTTCCTGTTTTATTTTGTTAACTGGTTCTCCTTGTTGTTCTGTTAGTTTTACTTCCTGTCTCTGTTCTAGTTTCCCGCCAGTTTTCAGCATCACCTGAGTCCAATCTGCTAATCATACAACCTACAGTTCCTTTGTTCTCTGCCAGATTGTCTTGTTACTCTGTGTAGTCAAGCTTTCCAGTGTTTTTTCAGTGTTTGCTCTTGAGATTTCTTGTGTATGACCTTTGCCTGTTTTGACTTGGATTTTAGCCTGATTCTCTGTTGGATTTATCTGCTTTTGGATTACCTGGACTGTTTGGACTGTTTTCTGGATTTTGCCTTTTTGTCTGTCCCTCATCTGCTCTGTCTACCTTACTGACTGCCCACCTGTGTATGACCCGTGAAGCCGTCATTAAACTGTGGATTTTTGAACTTTACTCTGTGACTGTTTTTCAAATCCTGCATTTGAGTCTTTTTCTGGTCTAGGCCGTCACAGTACAATCTGGCCATGACTGACTCAGCAGGATCAGATTCTCTCAGGGCTGCCCTTCTGAATGGCCTTTAATACTCCCAGTGGACATTACGAGTACCTGGTCATGCCTTTTGGTCTCACCAATGCCCCAGCGGTTTTTCAAGCCCTCGNGGACATTACGAGTACCTGGTCATGCCTTTTGGTCTCACCAATGCCCCAGCGGTTTTTCAAGCCCTCGTTAATGATAGTCTCTGGGATATGCTCAATCAGTTTGTTTGTTTCAAATCTCCATGACATTTTGATTTTTTCTAAGTCTGAGCAGGAGCACATCCAACATGTCCACCAGGTTTTGCAGAGGCTCCTGGAGAACCAGTTGTTTGTGAAAGAGGAGAAATGTGAATTTCATGTTCCAGTGGTGTCTTTCCTGGGTTTTACTGTAGCGGCAGGCAGTATTCAGATGGACCTGTCTAAGGTCATTGTGGTCTCTGAGTGGCCACAGCCCCATTCACGAAAGCAGCTACAGCGGTGTTTGGGGTTTGCCAACTTTTATAGACAATTTATTCGCAACTACAGCTCTCTCGCCACGCCCGTTCATGCTCTCACTTCTCCTGGTACCAGTTTTTTGTGGACCCCAGCTGCTGAGCAAGTCTTTCAGGCACTTAAGAGACGGTTTTTGCTCTGCCCCAATCCTTACACTACCAGACCCCAAACTACAATTCATTGTTGAGGTCAATGCTTCTGATCTGGGGGTGGGGGCAGTACTGTCACAGTGCTCAGAGACGGACAATAATTACCCCTGTGCCTTCTTTTCTAAAAAGCTCTCTCCAGTTGAGAAGCATTATGACGTGGGGAACCGGGAACTGTTAGCTCTCAAATTAGCACTGGAGGAATGGAGGCATTGGCTGGAGGGGACAGATCAGCCATTTCTAGTGTGGACAGACCACAAAAATTTAGAATACATCCGCTCCATCAAAAGGCTCAATTCCGGACAGGCCAGGTGGGCACTGTTCTTCACTCGTTTTAACTTCTCCCTCTCCTATCATCCAGGTTCCAAGAATATCAAACCAGACGCCCTCTCTAGGCTATATGATGCTGATACCTCTCCCCTGACTCCCGCCAGCATTTTGCCTGCTGCCTGCATTGTTGGGGCAGTCACGTGGGAGATGGAGAGTNCTCCCGCCAGCATTTTGCCTGCTGCCTGCATTGTTGGGGCAGTCACGTGGGAGATGGAGAGTGAGGTTAGAAGTGCACTGGAAGGAGTGCAAGTTCCTGAGGGCTGCCCACCTAATCGTCTCTTTGTTCCTGTCCTTCTTCAGTCACAAGTCATCCATTGGGGACACACCACCAAGCTCACCTGCCACCCCGGAGTTGGACGGACCCTGTGTTTCCTTCGTCAGCATTTCTGGTGGCCGGCTATGGGGAGGGAGGAGGTGAGAGAGTTTATTGCCGCCTGCCCAGTATGCTCCCAGAATAAGTCTTCTCGGCACCCTCCTGCTGGTCTGCTTCATCCTTTGCCCATCCCTTGACAACCGTGGTCCCACATCTCAGTGGACTTTGTGACTGGTCTCCCTGTCTCTGAAGGTAACACAACTATTCTTTCTATAATTGATCATTTTTCCAAGATGGCTCACTTTGTTGCCTTGTCCAAGTTACCTTCTGCCAAGGAGATGGCGGAGGTCCTCCAATCCAATGTTTTTAGACTCCATGGTCTGCCTCAGGACATTGTTTCTGGCAGAGGGCCGCAGTTTACATCCCACTTCTGGAAGGAGTTCTGTTCTCTTATCAGGGCCACAGTCAGCCTATCATCTGGGTTTCACCCACAATCCAATGGACAGACAGAGAGATACAACCAGGAGATGGAGACAGGGCTACGCTGTCTGGCTTCACAGAACCCTTCTACCTGGAGTAAACTGCTGATGTGGATTGAATATGCACATAACTCTTTGCCTGTTTCTGCCACAGGTTTGTCTCCATTTCAGTGTGTCTATGGTTATCAGCCCCCGCTTTTTCCAGAATTGGAGGGGGAGGTATCAGTTCCTTCCGCCCAGGCCCTCGTCCACAGATGTCACCTCATCTGGAGGAAGGCTCGTGCTGCTCTGCTCCAGACCTCAGAGGCAGGCCAACCATCACTGGACACCAGCTCCCTGCTACAGGAGTGGTCAGAAAGTCTGGCTCTCCACTCGGGACCTGCCCCTTCGAGGGGAGTCCCGTAAACTGGCTCCACGAGTCATCGGCCCCTTTTCTATCTCCAAGGTGGTCAGTCCTGCAGCTGTCCGCCTTCGCCTTCCCTGTTCTATGAGGATTCACCCCACCTTTCATGTATCCAAAATCAAGCCAGCTCTGGATAGCTCACTGAATCCTCCCTCAAAACCCCCTCCTCTTCCCCGAGTCATTGAAGGGGAGCCTGTATACACAGTCAAGCGTCTGTTGGCAGTCCGGAAGAGAGGCAGGGGCTGTCAGTATCTGGTCAATTGGGAGGGTTATGGCCCAGAGGAGAGGTCTTGGGAACCTGCTAGTAACATANACTGTGATGAGTCGTTTGGACTCTGTCTAATCATTTCCTGTTTTATTTTGTTAACTGGTTCTCCTTATTGTTCTGTTAGTTTTACTTCCTGTCTTTCTTCTAGTTTCCTGCCAGTTTTCAGCATCACCTGAGTCCAATCTGCTAATCATACAACCTACAGTTCCTTTGTTCTCTGTNGCCAGTTTTCAGCATCACCTGAGTCCAATCTGCTAATCATACAACCTACAGTTCCTTTGTTCTCTGTCAGATTGTCTTGTTACTCCGTGTAGTCAAGCTTTCCAGTGTTTCTTCAGTGTTTTCTCTTGAGATTTCTTGTGTATGACCTTTGCCTGTTTTGACTTGGATTTTATCCTGATTCTCTGTTGGATTCATCAGCTTTTGGATTACCTGGACTGTTTGGACTGTTTTCTGGATTTTGCCTTTTTGTCTGTCCCTCATCTGCTCTGTCTGCCTTATTGACTGCCCACCTGTGTATGACCCATGAAGCCGTCATTAAACTGGATTTTTGAACTTTACTTTGTGACTGTTTTTCGAATCCTGCATTTGAGTCTTTTTCTGGTCTAGGCCATCACAGAATTACAGATGTTGGCAGAGATTTGATCAGAGATGAAAATGAATCATGTGCTTCTACTGGAGGCTGAAGCATAAATTAGCCAGTTATCACCACAGCAAACATTCAAACCAGATGTGACTGACCTAACATAATGTTTCTCTGTTCCCAGCACTGGCCCAGACTCTAGCCCACAAAAGATTACAACCATCATGACATTCCAGCCTCCAAATTTTAAAACATTTTTATTTTGTCATTTATTGGATTGACATTACATTTACATTACTATTTTAAACATATTAAAGATTTTAAAGGAAAAATAAAACACCAGTTTATCTATTGATATTGATCTTGTGTTTCTCTTTTTTGTTTCAGCCTCTCCTCTTGAAGCATTATATCGAAGGCTCTGAGCTGCTTCAGGAAGCCGTGATTGGGAAGGATACAGCGGTGCTGTCGCACATGCTCAATAGCTTCCACCACAGTTAAGCTTTGTTTTATCATCAGGTATGCCAAGACCAAGGTCGCTGACCTACTCCGACCCATCACACAATGCACCAGCACCTTGTCTAGCACAAATTAAACAAATTGCATCCATTAGAAACAATTAGCAGGGAATTATACAAGCTTGTACAACCAGCAAATATATATATATTTGTATTTTCTTATTTTGCCATTTTGATTTCCACCTATAAATAAATACACACTCACACTCCCTTACTCTCTTCACAGGCACTTACTCTGTGGGAGGCTGAGAGCTTCATGGATGAACTGGGCTGCAGGGCAAAAATACTGGGAGATGTTAAAGGTGGGTTTGTCATCAGCCTCTACACCATAGTACTGGATGTCCATGTCTCTGTAGTAACTGGCACCAGTCAACACATTATTCCACTTTCCTTCAGCTGCATTCAGGACATGTGTAATACCTAAATCCACCAAACCAGGTCGCTCCAGAGCCGTTTTCCTGTTTCCATGTAACACATAAAGACATTATGAATTGAAATTTCCAAAGGAGAAAAACATTTACTCCTGAGGCAGTTTGTCTCAGTTCGTCTCCTCAACATTTAACTTCTTGATTTTTAAAATGTGTTTTAATCTCTGTTTTAATGACTGTTTTTAAAGTTTTTATATGCCTGACATTTTAATTACCCTTCAGGGATAAGTAAAGTTTATTGAATTGAAAAAAAATTGAATTGAAATTGCTGACTGATTTAAAGAGCAGGATTGTGTATAAGAATGAAACTGTCTGTGGAGAGTGTGAATTTACTTACTCATCCCCTATGTAAACACAGGGCCAGACATGGTTGACATGTGCATATTGAGCCCCACAGCCAGACCACAATAGCTGCTCCAGGTCCAGCGTTCCTGGTGTGATGTAATCACTGTCTGGGTCTACCTGCACTGCTGTGTATGGGTTCTTGCCTCTGGACTTCACCACACAGGAAGACATGGTCCACCTTTGCTGTTCACAAAAAGACAATAACACACACATCCCACAACAGGTGCCAGAGTTATTGTTACCTGCTCCCAAACTGTGTAGATTTAACAAAACTATACAACAGGTTACAAAGATCCTTGGGAAACGTTATAATGTAAGTCAATAACTTGTAATTAATTGGTCAGTAAAAGGATTAAGGAAAGATGTTTCCATTGGATAAACTGGTTCTGGACTGTATATAATACATGCCTCTTTTTTTTAATGCATTTACACAATACAAGTTAAAGAGGAAGCCTGGACCTGCAATCTGCTTGATTGTTGTCAGGGACTCTGCTAGCACCTCCTCTTAATCTCTCTCTGTTCCTCTGCCCAGTGTCCTTTCCANTGTCAGGGACTCTGCTAGCACCTCCTCTTAATCTCTCTCTGTTCCTCTGCCCAGTGTCCTTTCCATATTTTGCATTTGACTCTTGTCTCTGTGTCTGTTCCAGGTCCAGTTTGTTCCTGTCTGGGGTTTTCCTCTCTCCTTACCTCACTGCCATGCAGCGCACCTGATTCTTGTCTTGCATCACACACCTGCCCTGCTTTTCTCATTAGTGTTGTTATGCATATATACCTGTCTGTTCTTTGTGATCTCTGCCAGATCGTTCTAAGTACCTTGCTAGTCCGTTCCAGCCATTATACTCACCTTTAGCCTGCCTGTGTTGACCTTGTTTTGCTACCTTGTCCCTGTGTATCTCTGCCTGGTCTTGGACTGCCTTTTTGTGTATGACCCTGCTTGTTTTGGACTCTGTATTTGCTGCATCTTGTCAGTAAAGTCTCTCAGCTTTCAGCAAGCCTTTGTCTGCTGTGTCTGCTTCTGAATCCTATTCCAAGCCCTGACAGTTACGATCTGGCCAGTATGGATTCAGCAGACTTCTTCCAGCTCCGCTCTGCCTTAGAGAAGCAAGGGACTATGATCAGTAAACAGCAACTGGATATGCAAGTCATCAACCAGAACTTTCTTCAGCTTGCAGGCAGTTTGGACGCTGTTTCCCAGCAGCTCCAACAGCTTCAGCAGACAGATCCATCAGATCCGCCCGCTGGGCCGGATAACCCGGCTCCGCGTGCTGTCTCAGCCTCCCACACCCCGGAACCATNCGCCCGCTGGGCCGGATAACCCGGCTCCGCGTGCTGTCTCAGCCTCCCACACCCCGGAACCATGTCTGCCACTGCCTGAACGATATTCCAGAGACCCTGGTACTTGTCGGTCCTTCCTGTCTCAGTGTTCCTTGGTTTTTGAACTGCAGCCCGCAACTTTTCCCTCTGATTGGGCTAAGGTGGCATATGTTATCATGCTGCTCTCCGGCAAAGCTCGTGAGTGGGGAACAGCTGTCTGGGACACTAATTCTCCGGTGTGTGCCAGTTTCTCCTCTTTTTCCAAGGAGATGAAGAAAGTTTTTGACTGCTCTGTTTCTGGTCGCGAGGCTGCCTGAGAGATACTTCAAATCACGCAGAATAATCGCACGGTTTCTAATTATGCCATTGAGTTCCGCACCTTAGCCACAACCTGTAATTGGGACACTCAAGCCTTGTTTGATGTTTTTTTTATCATGGATTATCAGCCTGCATCAAGGATGAACTGGCTACCCATAACTTGCCTGACAACCTGGGTTCCCTGATTGAACTGGCTTGCAGAGTGGATGACCGCCTGCGAGTGTGCAGTCAGGAACGTGGGAGCCTGCGCCCCCCCAGATCTGTCATTCCACCTTCGCTCTCAATGCATTCAGTGCCTTCTCCTCCTGCTTCCGCAGAGTACACGGAACCCATGCAGCTGGGTCATACCAAGATCTCTGCAGAGGAGAGGAAACGGCGACTCACCACTAACTCCTGTCTGTATTGCGGTCAGAGCGGACACTTCGTCGCCACCTGTCAGTTAAAAGGAAACGCTTGTCAGTAGAGGGGGGGCTATTGGCGGGCNCACTTCGTCGCCACCTGTCAGTTAAAAGGAAACGCTTGTCAGTAGAGGGGGGGCTATTGGCGGGCACATCTTCCTTCGCACCTCCTAGTCGACCAGTTCTCCACGCTGTACTCTCCTGGGGTAAGCAGCAGCACTCTCTTCTTGTATTGATTGACTCTGGCGCTGATGACAACTTTATTGACTCCACTTTAGCAGTGCAACTGGGGTTGAATATTTTGCCTCTCAGACCACCTATTGAGGCTAAAGGGCTTAATGGGCAGGTTTTGGCTAGTATTACCCACACTACCACTCCTGTGGAGCTATTAGTTTCTGGTAATCACCGAGAGGAAGTCTCCCTCCGTTTGTTTCAGTCTCCTCAGGTTCCTGTAGTGCTGGGCATTCCCTGGCTTATGAAACATAACCCTCATATTGACTAGAAGCTTAATGCTATTGTGGAGTGGAGCCCTTTTTGTCTCAGGTCTTGTTTGGTTTCTGCCTCGTCATGTGTTCTGCCTGCCAAACCACCTCCCCAGGAGGTGTTTCCTGACCTTTCTAATGTGCCAGCCAAATACCTGGACCTTAAACCTGTCTTCAGCAAGGCCAGAGCCACCTCCCTGCCACCGCATAGACCATATGACTGCGCCATCGATCTACTTCCTGGTACAGCCCCTCCTAAGGGGCGTATCTACCCTCTGTCTGGTCCTGAAGCTTCTGCTATGGAAGTTTACATCTCTGACTCCCTAGCTGCTGGAATTATCCACCCTTCATCCTCTCCAGCTGGAGCTGGCTTCTTCTTCGTTGAGAAAAAGGATAAGTCTCTGCGCCCCTGCATTGATTACCGGGGGTTAAATGACATCACTATCAAGAACCTTTATCCTCTGCCACTCATGTTAACAGCTTTTGAGAATGTTAAGGACGCTCAGATTTTTACTAAGCTGGATCTCCAAAATGCTTATCATCTCATCCATATCAGAGAGGGGGATGAATGGAAGACTGCTTTTAACACCCCCAGTGGACACTATGAGTATCTGGTAATGCCTTTTGGTCTTACTAATGCTCCTGCTGTGTTTCAAGCCCTAGTTAATGATGTTCTTAGAGACTGCCTTAACCGTTTTGTTTTTGTGTTTCTTGATGACATCCTCATTTTCTCTAAGTCTGTCCCTGAACACAGGAACCATGTCCACTTAGTGCTCCAACGACTTCTCGAGAACCAACTATTCGTTAAGGCAGAGAAATGTGAATTTCATTGTACCACCGTGTCATTCCTTGGATTTGTCATCGCTCCTGGCAGGATCCAAATGGAGGCTTCCAAGGTTAAGGCAGNGTCATTCCTTGGATTTGTCATCGCTCCTGGCAGGATCCAAATGGAGGCTTCCAAGGTTAAGGCAGTACTTGAGTGGTCCCGACCTAACTCTCGGAAGGAGGTGCAGAGGTTCCTGGGGTTCTCCAACTTCTACCACCGGTTCCTTCGCAACTACAGCCAGGTGGCTGCCCCCCTGACTGACCTCACCTCTACCAAGCGGCCTTTCACCTGGTCTCCCTCTGCTGAAGCTGCTTTCAACACTCTGAAGCAACATTTCACCTCTGCTCCAGTGTTGGTTCTGCCTGATCCTACTTATCAGTTTTTGGTGGAGGTGGACGCTTCAGATGTGGAAGTTGGAGCCATACCCTCCCAGCACTCTGCTGTAGACAACAAGATTCATCCCTGTGCTTTTTTCTCCCACCGTCTCTCTCCTNCTCCCAGCACTCTGCTGTAGACAACAAGATTCATCCCTGTGCTTTTTTCTCCCACCGTCTCTCTCCTACTGAGCGCAATTATGACATCGGCAACCAGGAGTTATTGGCAGTAAAGCTAGCTCTGGAGGAGTGGAGGCACTGGCTGGAGGGGGCAGAGCAACCGTTTATTGTGTGGACAGACCATAAGAACCTGGAATACATCAAAACTGCCAAACGCCTTAACTCTCGCCAGGCTCGCTGGGCCCTGTTTTTTTGGAAGATTTAACTTCACTATCTCCTGTCAGCCTGGTTCCAAGAATGGTAAACCTGATGCCTTATCTCGAGCTCATGTCTCCTCTAACTCTCCCTCTTTTCACCNAATGGTAAACCTGATGCCTTATCTCGAGCTCATGTCTCCTCTAACTCTCCCTCTTTTCACCAGTCTATCCTGCCTTCTGAGTGTGTGGTGGCAGCGGTGCAGTGGGGAATTGAGCAGGTGGTTCGCTCGGCACTTCGGCAACATCCTGACCCTGGTAATGGCCCACATAACCGTTTATTTGTTCCTAGCTCTGTCCTTACCCAGGTTCTCGAGTGGGGACATGCTTCTTGTCTGGATTGTCATCCTGGAGGGCGACGCAGCTTGGCGCTCATCTCCCAGCATTTCTGGTGGCCTACCATGAAGAAGGATGTTCGTGAGTACGTTGCTGCCTGTATTGTGTGCACCCAAAATAAATCATCCAATCATGCCCCGGCTGGTCTCCTCCGTCCACTTCCCATTCCATGTTGTCCCTGGTCCCACATTGCTGTGGATTTTGTAACCGGACTGCCTTCATCCAGTGGTAACACTGTCATTCTGACCATTGTGGACTGTTTTTCTAAGGCTGCCCATTTTGTTCCATTACCTAAGTTGCCTTCTGCCAAGGAGACAGCTCAACTTATGGTTTTTCAGGTTTTCAGACTGCACGGTCTTCCCTTGAACATTGTATCTGACCAGGGGCCCCAGTTCTCTTCTAGTTTCTGGCACTCATTCTGTAGGTTACTAGGAGCTACAGCCAGTCTGTCCTCTGGATTTCACCCTCAGACCAATGGCCAGATGGAGTGTGTCAACCAGGACCTGGAATCTGCCCTGAGCTGCCTGTCTGGCCACAATCCTTCCTCCTGGAGTGATCAACTTCCCTGGGTGGAGTATGCCCACAACACGCTTCCTGTCTCAGCCACTGGTATGTCTCCTTTTGAATGTTGTATGGGCTATCAACCTCCATTATTCCCTGCCCAGGAGGAGGATGTGGGGGTTCCTTCCGCCATGTGTTTTTTCCGTCGATGTTGCCGGACCTGGAGGAGGGCTCGGGCAGCACTACTTTCTACGATGTCCAGTTACAAATGTCGGGCTGACCGCCATCACTCTGTTGCCCCTAACTATCGCCCTGGTGATCGTGTTTGGCTGGCCACTCGTGATCTGCCTCTAAGAGTCAACTCCCGGAAGCTGGCTCCTCGCTTTGTGGGGCCTTTTCCTGTGTCCAAGGTCATCAACCCAGTAGCTATTCGTCTCTGTCTTCCTCATGCCCTCCAGCGTGTGCATCCCACCTTCCATGTCTCCAAACTCAAGCCTGTCTCTTCCAGTCGCCTCTGCCCCCCCAGCAAGCCCCCCTCTTCCACCTAGGCTCATTGGTGGTTCTGATGCTTACACTGTCAGGCGGCTTCTGTGGTCTCATCATCGTGGCCGGGGATTACAGTACCTTGTTGATTGGGAAGGCTACGGGCCTGAGGAGAGGAGCTGGGTTCCAGCTCGGGACATTCTTGACCCCTCTCTCATCAGGGACTTTCACCGCCTCCATCCTGACCAGCCATCTAGGATGCCAGGAGGCGCCCTTAGAGGGTGGGTACTGTCAGGGACTCTGCTAGCACCTCCTCTTAATCTCTCTCTGTTCCTCTGCTCAGTGTCCTTTCCATGTTTTGCATTCGACTCTTGTCTCTGTGTCTGTTCCAGATCCAATTTGTTCCTGTCTGGGGTTTTCCTCTCTCCTTACCTCACTGCCATGAAGCGCACCTGATCCTTGTCTTGCATCACACACCTGCCCTGCTTTTCTCATTAGTGTTGTTATGCATATATACCTGTCTGTTCTTTGTGATCTCTGCCAGATCGTTCTAAGTACCTTGCTAGTCCGTTCCAGCCATTATACTCACCTTTAGCCTGCCTGTGTTGACCTTGTTTTGCTACCTTGTCCCTGTGTATCTCTGCCTGGTCTTGGACTGCCTTTTTGTGTATGACCCTGCTTGTTTTGGACTCTGTATTTGTGGCATCCTGTCAGTAAAGTCTCTCAGCTTTCAGCAAGCCTTTTTCTGCTGTGTCTGCTTCTGAATCCTATTCCAAGCCCTGACAGTTTGTTATGATAGGATTTGGGCCCATTTACATCTTGCATTAAAGTGTGATCTGTCTCCAGATACACTGGATAGAAACTTCTTAATGATGGACTTAACAGAGCTTCCAGGTAGATTCAAAGCCTTGGAAATCTGTTTATAGCCTCACCTGATATGAGTCTTTCTATGATCACATGAGCTTGTCACATGACTGAGGCAGAAGCGTGAACCGGAAGTAGATTTATTTTTGTTTCTGATGGACTTGTTTTGGAAGGTCTTTGAACACGTGCTGCTGTCTTTGTGTTTGACTTCATTTACAGTCTGAACGACCAATCAGCTGCTTTTATTTCAGTTCTCTAGTTAATTACTGTGATTCCAAACATGTTGATCTAGAAGGTGATTTGAAGGCAGGAGGTTATTCCTGAGATACTTTAAGCAATGCTAGATGAAAGGCTTATCTTACTTACTGTACTTATCAAACCTAGATATTACAGTAGTTTATTTTTAAATTAATGTAATAAACTTTTAAGAACAAATTTTACATTTTGAAACTGTTAAGCTCTGTGCAGATTAGTAGTAATGAAATATGAATTTGTTGCATTTAAATTCTAGGCTTTAGGTGAAAAACATGGTAAAATTATTAAATGTCATTTTCTAGATGAGGAGAATGCAAGTTAATGCAAGTCTTGACATTGGATGATCATTGTCCAGATTACATATCCGGATACAAAGATCACATTTCGTCAGATGTGAGCTGACTTCCTGTTTGTGCTCAACCAGGAAGTTAGGTAGGAAAAATTTGGCTGTTGAAGGGGATTTTCTTTATAAATAATTAAAAAGTCAATAAACACAAAATATTAAAATAAATATAAAATTAAGTTATTTCTTGAGTTTGTAAATCAGTTTGCAAACTAAAAAGTTGAATTCACAAATAAATCAACATTTCACAGAAAAGAAGTTAAAGTAGTTTTTTAAATTGATTTTTTTCTGGTTTACCAATTAATACATCATGCCAACTCTGTTATGATTTCTGTGGCGCTGAGGGTTTCTCCTCTGTGGCAGCAACAAAACTCTGGCTTCTTTGACCACTAAAATGACAGACAGTTACATGCAACATGCAGATTAAAACAGTTTTATAAATCCAGCTATGCATTTCCGTTTTGCTGAACTGATTAACACGTTCCACTGTTTACTAATCCATTTATTTATTCAAAACATGATTTGTTTTATGTTGATATTTAGAAATCCATTATGGATGTGATTGCTAGTGAAATATTTTATCAACCCAAGTTTTTTTTATTGCCTAATTAAACCAGGATTGACTGCTTTAGTAACATTTTCCAGGCTGTTTATGTGCTGCACACTGTATCCACTGCATTCTCAAACCCGTTTTACATTCAGCCCTCATACCCTCTTCAGCTCATCTGGAACTGAACTGCTCCACATTGTGATGTCCCTGGATGGGCTGAGATGGAGTCCTTGTGTTTATTCATGACAGTATTAGTGTCAAGAGAATTAAGTTTCAGAGAGTAACAATGATGCCAAATAATACACAGACTGCCTGATCAGAGAATTAACAGCAAAACACATGAATGAATGATTGAAAAAGTGGATGCTCTTTTGAGATAACAAAATATTGCAACTGAAAAAATAACCTACCTCAGTCTTTGAACTATCTGGGGATTTCAACAGGAGTAGACAGGCATGCACCAGGTGCAGACCAGCAACACAAATGCATGTGTGCAGTTTGTATTTCTGACAGCGTGTTTACCTTCACACACATCAGCACTTGGTATGCATGAAGGATTAAGTATCTGGAATGGCAACTGCTCCATCTGGCTCTGTGTTTCAGATATTTTTAGGCTGTTGAGCTGTAACACCTGACCTCTGACTTGAATCAACACACACACACACACACACACACAGCTGCTTTCCAAAAGGT